>BMAU01019314.1:0-16625 GCA_019973935.1 Trichonephila clavipes | reverse complement strand
CAAGTTCATATTGATATCACACCGCCACATACCCTCTGCCAGTGTTTCGAGCGAATAGGCGAACGAACGATACCATATTTGTGGCGAGCATGTAAGCAGTTGCGTCACTTTGTGGGTTGCGTCACCGTGCGTGACGGCTTGAGAATTGCGTCATTTGTGTTTGACGGCTTTGAGAAGTAACAGCTTATTTGCGTCAATGTTTGATGGCTTGGTTTCTTTTGCGATGGATAGATGGCGCCACGACTGCGGCGCGCGAATTATATCACGGCCAGGGTCACCAATGTCGGAGGGAAGATTCGATCTGAGTACCTTCCGTTCCGAACGTACGAATGAAGCAAGTACGCTAACCATCACGCCAAAACGATCGTCCTCGCGGGATGTTGGTACAAGTTCATATAGATATCACACCGCCACAGGTTGTTAAATTTGTTTTATAGTTCATTCTAACAGAATAAAATAAAATATGCTAGAGTTCAGAGTTAGGAGAATTTACATCAGAAAAATTGAAAACTAGTATGAAAAGTACTGAAAAAAAGGCAAAAATAATGTTTCCAGTCAAAGAAACAAATGTTTAGTATCAATTTTCAGGTATGCATGACCCCTTTTTAAGACATTCAGAGGAAAATACTTTGTAAGCTTGCATTCATTTCATTTAGTCCCCCCTTCAGAGACTTTAACGGAGATTTTTTTTGTACATCATTCACTGAAATTAAAAATCTAACAGATAATGTGAGAAACCACAGATATAAAATGAGGTGGAGAATCATCGAGAGACTTGATGCAGATTAGAGCATATTACTTTGACTTTAAGTGATGTTCGCTATTCATAAAGACACTTTAATGAGACGAGATCCATTTTGAGAAGGTATAGATAAAGCTGTATAAAAGCAATAAGCAATGATGATCAATATTAACATTACATTATGTATTATATTATTGAAGTTTATAACTGTATAAAAACTTCCCTTTTATTTTAATGTTTCTTTAACTTCAGATTCAAGGGTTACAGTTTCTAAAAAGCAAACGTATGTCCATTTGCAAAGAGGCCTAAAGTTTACGTTTCGCTCCCTTCTGCGCTTAGAAAAGTGTTTAACATGATGCAGAGTTGTCATAGAAATGCTAATGATTTTCTCTGTGATTTATTTCTTCCAATATTTCGAGAAAGCATTTTTAGGAGTATCGAAATCAATATTTAGTGTCGTGGAAAACAATGATTTTTAATACTTTCCGGTTTAACAATTTGCTCTGTAAGAGTGCTGGTTTATACATTGCAGGGCACCAGGCCCGGAGAAACTCAGAAGGGTCCGGATAAGCTGGACTTAATCAGATTTTCTGGTTATAAATCTTTATCCCAGCTGGCCAAGGAGGTCTGTAGATCTTCTGCACGCAGGGTCTGAAATGAGCTTAAATCGGCACTCTCTCTGTCTGAATAGAATTTTTTTCTAAGGAACGAGCCAATCGCAAAAGATACTTGCGGTGTTGTGTTTTTCAAAAACTTCTTGCTTGAGAAGGATATTATAGAGTTTCATTAGCGTTGAGAAATTGTTAAGTAACATGCGTCCGTCAGTTCAGATCTGGAGTCTATTTTTACTAATCTTGAATGCATTTCTAGTGAAAGATGAAAGATATCTAAACCGCAGGATACCAAAGTAAGATGGATCACCTCCGTTTGAAGGGTTGCGTTCTTAAGAATTTATATTTATGTAGCCAGACTTTCCATGTATATAACAGGACAAAGAATTTTTTTCAAAACGTTGGCATCCTCCATGATTAACAAATGTTTTCGAACGTCTTTATATACTGTTAAGCTCCTTTTACTAATAAACTCTATGCAGTCACGTGGATGTAATAGATAAAATACGATTCCTCTCAGATATTAATTGAACAAAGTGTAATTGCTCTCTTTTCTTGACGTACTTACAAAAACATCTTATTTGCAACCTTACACAGGCGAGATTTTTTTTTAAAACTTTTACTTATTTATTTTTGCAACATCAATTGATTATATTTTCTATTACTATTCATGGAAGGCTACATATGAATAGACTGTACACTCGTGTATGATAGGTTTAGATTTCTTTATTCTTCCGAGATACAAAGAAACACGATTTAAGTAGTGCTGTAACATGTGGATTGAACTGAATCTGACTGGCCCAACGTTATATTCATGGATGAGTCGAGATTTGTCCTGCAGCCAAATGACGCGCGTGGAGCGAACAAGGCACGAACAATTGGTCCCAGAACATTATGGAGCATCACGCATTTTGGGTGGAAGCCTTGTAGTGTGTGCAGGAGTTTCTTTGGGATCTGCGCGTCTATAGACCGGGTTCTGCTGTGATTGTCTTGTGTCCGAAAAAGTTCAATAACACACTGAAAGATTCCATGTTACAGGAATTAGACCTTTTGTATGTTTTGATGGACAATGATGCTCATCCTCATAGAGCTGCTAGCCTCAACGATAGCAAGAGAAAGAGAGAAGGGGACTGTGCAAGTATGAAATCGTAAGCAGGCATGCTTGCCCAACATTAATCCCACAGAAAATATTTGGGGAGCGACCGATTACACTGTGTTTACGCGTATTTCACCTCCACTTCCTCTCACAGATTTGCAAGCTATTCTATAGGAGCAATGGCGATTACTTGAATCTGTGTGTTTGTATCATCTCATGGAAAGCATGATTACACTTTGTACGAGTGTGAAGCAGTGGCGTAACGTACGCCCACATTACGGGGGGCAGGAGGGTTCTGGAGGGGCCAAGGCCAGACTATCATCAAGTATCTACACTTTGTAAAATCCAACTTTGGTGCCCAAAACCTGATTTTACAGGGGGCTCAAATATTCTCCGTTACGCCACTGGTGAAAAATATAGTCATATACCCTATTAATGCACTTTTTTTTATTTATACATTTCTTTAATAATTCCCATATTATTTCATCTTATAAACATTTGACATTTTCATTTTAGTATGCAATTTTTTGTTCTGTTTCGTGCATAAACATATTTGCTACTTTTCTATCACATCTGACGTCAATCAAAACTGTTCTAGTTACTTTTTTAAAAGCATTTTACTACTTTTCGCTTAATTTTTGGAAGTGAGGATATAAATGCATGTGTATATGTGCGTATGTGTGTTCGCATGCATATACACAGTGGTTTACACCAGCTTGTTGTATTCTAAAATTTAGATGCAATTTCAAATTCGTTAATTGGGTAAAGATGTTCAAGTATTTTTTAAGATTCTTTAAAAGGTTTTTCAAAATTAAAAAAAATCCTATACTCTTCGTGCCTTTGCTTACCACCGTGCAGAGGGGGACGATACCCAGGTAAAATCTGTCGAGGCTAAAATGTCCTCCCGTTGGTGTGATGTAGAAGTTAGGAGAGAGAGATATCAGCTCAGGGGCCATCCTCGTCACTTGACTGAGGTTCAAAATTGCGAGGTTATGTCACCAATAGAGCCCGTGTTGCTTTTTAGTGCGATGTTCTCTCACTCACTCCATCATTGACCTGAGACTTGGATCTTATCTTTTCCTGGGAGATTTTCCAAAAATATTTTTATTTTAAAATATTTCTAGTTTGTTCCAGGGAATTCAGAAAGATATTCCTTGTGCACTGGATTATTGATTGAAGTTGCATTTCGAAGCTGCACAAGGACTAGTGGCAACTGACTTCAAAATTTTGAACCAATCAAGTGACGAGAAGGACACCCATTCCCCAAATTTTTACGCTATCCAACGCAGACTCTGAACTTCGAAAAATGAACTTGACAGACCCTCTGCACAATAGTTCTTTCGCGGCCTGATTCGATCCCGCAACTCGATGGAGACAACGTTCAGGGACGTAGATCAGTGTTTCTCAAACTTTCAATACTGGCGTCCCCCTTTTCAATCACAATTTTTATCGCGCCCCCCTTATGTATAATTTACTGAATGCAATAATAATGCACTTTTACGATAAAGCAAAAATATTTATTATAAAAATATACAAATTCATGACATAAGTATTAAATTTTGTATATGTTACTTTTAAGCAAAAAAGTTAAGTAATAGGATAATTACTAAGTTATTTTTCCTTTCTCTGATTTTTAAATTGAAACATATTACAAAATGCGGTGGTTGCTTAGAAGACAAAATATAGATATCAGCTAAATATAGAAAATGAACTCAGAGGGTCAATTTCTTATCTTAAAAACTCTTTCAAAAACTTTTGCTCTGTAAGACAAGCCCATGGAAGTAGCTAATAATTATTAAACTTGTTCTTAATTTAGTATTAATTAATTAGTCATAAAATACTCTGCGCCCCACTCATGCATTAAAAGTAGTGTTTCTCAAATCTTTCAATACTGGCGACCAATTTTCAATCATACTTTTTATCGCCCCCCTGTACAACAATAATGTATTTACTGCAATAAAAATGCACTTTGAGAGAGTGCTAAAGCTATAATACGATCTTAATTATAAACCATACAAATTAATACGATAAGTATATTAAATTTTGTGTATATATAACTTTTAAGTAATATATATATTTTTAAGAAAATTACTTAAAATATATATTACTTAGAATTATGTTATTTTTCTTTCTCTAATTTTTTTAAATTGGAACAGATCGCAAAATGATGTATTTAATTAAAGATTTATTTCCTTCAGCATTTCATTTCTCAAAGTACAAATGTCATTAGAAAAATAGTCTAGTCAATGTCCTCTCTCTATCATATCCATCACATCTGGCATTATAGGGACTACGTACGTTTGCGTGAGTCTGGGCAACCTATCGGGCATCTGCGCAAAACATGTAAAAACCTCATACAATTCCAGTCAGTTTTGGTCGACTCGATACTTCTTTAGCTACCGAATCTAGCTTTGTGAATGTACATTTTTTTAATTTACAAGTTAATTGTAATTCACGGTAATTAAGTATCTATGGCAGTAGATTAAAAACAAAATCATACATACATTTTAAATCGTAAGCAAACATTCGATCATAATAAAAAAATCAACAAGTACACAGACGAACGAGCATGGTTCGAAAATAAAATCAAGGCGATCTTCTCAAAAAATACTTAAATTTTGGATTTACCACTACTGAAGTAAATGATGGAAAAAAAGCCCCAGCTCGATATGTGTTAAAACTTACAAATCTGTAGAACAACATGTGAAAGTTGTTTTTAAAACATGTAAAATCATTTAGCTATGTTGGCAAAGAATTTTAAAAAGTATTTTCTGGATGAGGACAGCTTGGTAGCAAGTTACGAGTGGATTAGGGATCTATTTCAAGATACTCCAGAAGAGCTCTCTCAACTTCCGAAGAAGAAATCTTCATAGATTTCACATCCAGTGAAAAATTAAAAGGCAATTTTTGTAATAAAATATCTGTTATTTGAATTTGGGGTAGAGGTGGATGAGGGTTATCTGTACTGAAAATAAAAGCACTTCGTATACTATTACCATTTTCAACATCCTACCTTTCAAACCGGATTTTCTGCAGTGGATGCCTTGAAGACAAAATATAGATCTCAGCTAAATGTAGAAAAATAACTCTTTTTATGTCAATTTCTGATATTAAACCTTCCTTTGAAAAACTTTCCTCTACAAGACAAGCCGTGGAAGTCCCTAATAATTATAAACTTGTTCTTAATTTAGTAATACGATTGATTGATTGAATATTAACGTCGCACTGTTCAGCTGCACGAGGGCTTTTGACGACGGACCACGTAATTTTGAACCATGGTCAAGTGACGTGGATGACACCTGAGCTGGCACCCCTCTCTCCTAACTACCACCACACCAACGGGAAAACGTTTCAACTCTCTACAGATTTAACGTGCATCGCTGCCCTACATGGCGGGTCTTTAGTGGTACTGGGCTCGAACTCGTGACAAAGCAAGCCACGATCCGATACCTATACCACTCCGCTACCGCGGCCAAATTCAGTAATAAGAAATTATTTATAAAATACCTTTTTCAGTACTGATACATCAAACGTATACTGGCTGAAACACCGACTCTTCGCACGAGTTCATTTTTTAAAAAAATAAAGCATTATTCTTGATATAATAGCTGAACTGTAAGGAGAGTAAAACTGTGTGCACGACATTGTACACAAAAATGTAAAATGATTTTTTTTTTAGATAAATGCTATAATTGTAAATAACTGTTTAAAAGAACTGTAATTTAAACCTCACACAATTAGCATTTAGAATTAATGTTAAATTATGAAAAAGAATATAAAATTCCGATGAAGAATAATTGTGTTACTTTTTAACATTTAAAGCGAGAAGACTTCAAAATGTTTTAACCCGGAAGCAGGCGCGTACTCGATTCTAACATGGTAATGGTAGTGCGGGGGACTCAGTCACCCCAATCATTTGTTTAGAATTATTTTTACTGTACACGATACAAATCAGTATTCTAGTGAATATTTTAATTTATAGAAAGTATATACTTACCTTCTTTCAAGGACTATTCAATTCTTCGATGATTTGAGAAAAAAAATCAATAAAACTGAACTAAAATGATTCAAAAGTACAAGACCATAATAAAGGACGCAAAATCAGACACTTTTCAATTATCCTACAGAAATGTTAAACCAATCAATTCTTTTTCAAATATCGCAAAACTCAATTATTTACAATTTCCCTAAGCGAAAAGCAAACGCATAAAAGATGGGAGGGAACTAATATTGATATAATAACCATACCATAAGATTGAAGGTCAATCAAATGATCAGCAAACGTACTATGCAGCCTGGCTGAAAAGTGAATCATGACTTCCTTTTCTTTTCTACAACTAATGTACAGTATTTCAATAATAATTACAGTGGTGAATTGTTTATCTTCTTAGAATTTTTCTCAGGGTCTGGGTTTCGTTTTTTCTTTTAACGAGTAATATTTTATGTTAAAACGTAATAAAAAAATCTCTCATTGAGGAAATACAGCGAATAAAACAAAATGTTTTTTTTCTTTAATTTGGGTTTGGGATCAAGATAGCTATTTGATGACGGAAAAAGCCAGATAATAAACATAAATTATGTCAGTGTTGTTGTGTGTATTATTTTTATTATGGAAGAAAGCATTTTGTTTTACTTCTCTTTCCGGTTATTTTTTTTTAAAAAAATCTTTAAATTTTCGATACGCTCGCGCCCCCCTTGTAGGGTCATCGCGCCCCCAGGGGAGTACGCGAAACACTGACGTAGATACTACCGCATCAGCCGTATCAATGATACAGGGCCCTCAAGCTACACTGATCCCAATATGTGTAACTATAGTCCCACTAATAGGGCTCTCATACATAAAGAGATCCGAAAGAATTTTGGTATAGGACCCACACACACACACACACCACTGGTCCTGAGTGGGCCATGTATCAAAACTCCTTGGGCCCCTAATTGGGGCATTTTATGATTATTTTCTTAGGGATATTGGGGCCTCTGTAGCTTGGGTACCCCGTATCATTGATACGGCGGTAGATACGCCCCTGGGGCCCCACTCAGAACTAGCTAAGCCAGTAACAACGTTGGTCCCAAATTAGATACCACGACTTTTGGCCACCTTATAAATATTGTAATTTCCATCAGCATAGTACCATCGGCCAAATCTTTTCACGTAATATTAAATGGATTACGAAATCTGTGTAAATTTAGATGATATAGTGAAGATTAAGAATTTAATGGAATAAGCTGCGTTCTCTTCTGCTAAGGCAGCGGTTCTTAAACTTTCAATCTCCATGGATCCCCTTTATGGATCATATTGACATTGCGGACTCCCAAGATTTTGAGCACCCATTCTGATTTAATATTCTTGATCGAAATACATGTTCTGGTAGAGTTTTTTCACTAACGGCAATTTAGTGATCTATCACTTTGTTGCATTCCTACAAACAGTGACGATGTCTGATATGGAAACAGATCTGAACTCTCTGAGGCTCTGCTATTCTCTTCCTGACTACTCCTCCATGCTTAGTCCTACGGGAAAAGATAAACGCCGCAAACAGAAAGATCCCAAAAGGAAAGCCATCGAGCCTCCGCCAGAAGAAACCGATAGCGAAAAATGCCGTCGCCACCAAGAGATGCAAAAGCGCATTAAGATGGCGAACGGCAGACTCTCCTTCCTCGAGCACTGTATTCGAAGTGAGAAGGAATTTCCTGACCTCACCGATGATGACGCCCTCGTTGGATTACAAAAAGAACATGAAGAACTCTCTGCTCAGCAGGAGCAAACCTTGGGTGAGTTAGCTTTGTTTCTTCCTTGCCCTGTACTGGATTGCCCGGGAAATGTTAAAAATTCTACCAAGCAAAAGGACCCCCCAGAGCCAAGTGTGAAAAAACACCCACGCTTAGAGAACCGCGATAATAATAAAACAGCTAATGATGACAGTGGTTTCGTCGCCCCCAAAAAGACTGCAAAAAAACTAAAATTCTCTGTTCCCATTGCCGGGACCAGTCAGCCTGTTAACGTGCAAATAAGTTCAGCAGCCTTTCCGATAAGGAAGCTGAAATTAACGACTTCAGATCAAACTGCGGCTCCAATTTCCGCCCGTCCTAAAGTACCCCCAATTATGTTTAAACATAAAAAAAGCAAATTACAAATCAATCGTTCAAAACTTAAGCAAGTTTCCCTGACTGCAAAGTTAAGCTAGCAGGGAAGTATTTCCAGATTTTCTGCAAAACTTCCGACGAACACCGCGTTGTGACTGATTACCTCAAGGTAATAAAGAAGAATTTATGTCATCGACCCACCAGATTCCCGCCCCCTAAAAGTTGTCATCAAAGGCCTCCCGATTTCTACTGAAATCAATGAGATCCAAGATGACTTAACTCAAAGGATTTAGCGTTGAAAAAGGTGGCTCAGCTCACCGATCAAAAACAAAGCCCCACTCCCCATTTTCATGGTCGAGCTGGAAAAGAAACCTGATTCCCCAAATATTTTTAAACTTAAAAGTGCTGCTACCTCGCGGTGCAGGTCGACGCTTTTAACAGACGACCGGGGTTTCACAGTGTTACAACTGTAACCTGTTTAACCACTCGTCGAAAAACTGCTTCATGCGCACCAGATGTTTAAAGTGCGGTGAATCTCACCGTACAAATGAATGCCCCATTAAGGATAAGATACAAAAATCCAGTATGCATTAATTGCAACAAGACGGGACACATGGCAAATTGGAGCCAATGTGAGGAATTCCCCCAAGAGAAAACTCAGGAAAGGTGAAACGATTCGCAATCGTAACACCTCTACCGAATCTAATTAAAACCTCAAAAGGTCACCCCAAATCTCTCCTTCGCAGCTGCCCTATCGGGCGCTTCGAAACAAAAATCTACTCCCCGAACTCCGGCCGCCACTGAAGAAACCCCTTCAATCAACGAAAATAGTAATGATAAAGACTTTGGCTTCAAAGACGCGATACGCGAACTCAGAAGATTTTTCTAGACTACCCCTTTCTTTTAGAAATGGGTAGGCAATTTAGATTACGCCAAAGACGAAGAAAGACTTGATATATTCTACCAAAACCTAGTTAAAAATCAAAACCAAAAGGCTTAATTTTCTAGCTCTTCTAATTTCAAAGATTTCTTAACCCAATGATTTATAGTTTTTTCCAAACCCGCCTCCCTCGAAAGCTCACTCCGCCCACCGGCCGGGAAACCCCGACCATTGGTCGAAGCGAGACACCCTTACGATTCTCAGGCGCAAATGCGACCCTGAGTTATTTAGCAATCCAGTACTATCTTTTTCCACTTAATTTTAACAATGGCAAGTAAGATTTTTCAATGCTACTCCCCAAGTGTTCGATAGGAGATTAAGACCTCTTCGGAGATCAGGTGCTCCGCTGTTACCATTCAACTCCTTAGTGATCTAGTCTAAGATGGCACATGTTTAAAATTTTTCACGAGGCCTTTCAGAGTTTCTAAAAGACGAAAATATTAACGTTATGTTAGAGACTCCACGGACCTCTAGAAAGGCGTTGCGGACCCCAGGGGTCCACGGACCAGGGTTTAAGAACTTATGTACCACTGGCGTAGCTAGATCAAAATTCCTTCGTGGCCCTTTTTTAGATATGAGAACCCTGTTAGTGGAACTAATTATACTTGTTGGGACCCCTGCAGCTTGGGGGCCCCGTATCATTGATACGGCAGTAGCTACACCCCTGCTCTGTGCAAAGGTAATACAGCTTCACTTCCAAGGTCATTAAAGAGAAGAAAATCTTTCTGGAAATAGATTTAATTACTTTATGGAATCCATTTTTTTAACTGACCATTTCTTCCCCCCTCCTCCCGCTATAAAGGGAAATTCTTTGAACGCGCATACCTTTTCACGCATCAGGGATTTTTTTCCCCCGATCCCAAAAGGAAATTCCTGGCAAACCAAAGAGAAACGGGAACATTCCATGATTCCCATTAAAACGCATCGTTTCATAAATTTAATTTGATATGTCGATTATATTTTTAAAGCAATTTTATGAATACATGAAAGCTCGAATATTGTAACAAAAAAAAAAGATTTTAAAAGGAGGTATAGAAACGGAAAAACAAGATCAAAATTAATTACAGATAGCATGTTTTTTAACCGCAATGTTTAGATTTATTTTTTTAATCTTGACAATAGGGGGGTTCCTTCTCTCCTTTGTTAAAGTACACAGATTTTTTTTTTTTAGTTTCTTGTTCAATATTCTTTTTTTAAACATTTTTTTAGGAGAAATACTTAATAAGAATGTCTTTTTAATATGTTTGTGCGAAGAGAGCGCACTGGAGTTGTTTTAATATATTTTGATGAACCCCAATCGTTTCCCCCCTCTATTTAAACATTGGGGTTCTTTTATTTCTTGGAAGAAGGGAAAAGTTCACAATAACTACCTTTCATCCTTCCATTAGCAATTTCGTTGATTCTACTATTCACTAGTGTAGCCTAGGGGTCATGGTCACTAACTCGTGTTCGGCGAGTCATGAGTTCGAAGTCCAATGCCCCTGAAGACTCACTTTGTAGAGAGGTTGATGTCTGTTAAATCTGTCGAGACTTAAAGTCCTCCCGTTGGCGTGATGTAGAAGCTCAGAAAGGAGGCTTTCAGCTCAGATGTCGTCCTCGTCATTTGGTTCAAAATTACTAGATCCTTCACCAAAGCCCTCTTGTTGCCCCCTATAGCCCTACACGTTAATAAACACTCCCTCACTCATTCAGTACTGTGTTAATTACAGCCTAATTTTTAAAATGGACTTATTCCAGAAAGAAAAAAAAAGAAATAGTACAATCCAGATCAAAAGTATCTAAGAAATTCGAGACGAACTCCGGCTCGTTTTCTTGTGTTATGGAGTAAAGTGTTCAGCAGATATTGTAAAACTCAACAACTTTTATTTAATCTAAAGTCAACCTTTAATCTCACTAGTAAATATGTGCTCGAACCGAACTGAACTGTCGAATCTTATCAAAGAAAAATAAATGTCTACTTAACTCAGTGTTCCTCAAACTTTTAATATTTGCGACCCAATATTCCATCATAATTTTCATCGCCCCCTACCTTACAATTACCATACGTTGAATTCAATAATATTACACTTTGACGCTAAAGCTACAATACGACTTTAACCACTTAAGTGTCACTGTGGCATATAAGCGTTTCGCCCAGTCAAAGCGTTAATTGTCTCGGACGTATATACACATCTTTTTGAAGTACTATCTGATCTCTGTGAACTGTTATCCATAAAGTTATTCCGAAGTCATTGGAATACAATAAAAGGATTTGCTTATTTTTATTCCTTTTCTTCCCCCCCCCCAATGCATCACATTCGCGTGTCTACGTGAAAAACGGCGGCATTGTGGAGAGAATCAATGGAGTTCTTCTGCAATCGATGGAATCTTTTTCTGCAGTTGAGGGATTATTTATAAGCCGTACAAATTATCAAGATAAGTTAACATTTGTACACAATTTTATGTATGACAAACCCACGGGGTCACTGGTAATTACTAAACTTGTCCTTATTTTAGACTTATTAAATTAATTATACAATACGTTGTGCAGTAATGATACATTTATAAGTGTATTATATCAGTGTAAATGTGTATTTTATTCTTTATTATTGCAGAATGTACTTTGTTTGTTTTCTTTCAGTAAATTGATAACTTTTTTAAAAATAATCTTTTATTTACGACTTTTCAATATATGCTCGCGCCTTCCTCGTAGAGTTATCACGCCCCCTTGGGGGGCGTGCTTCTCTCTGTTTGAGGGACGCTGACTTAACTTTAATAAGATAGCTTTGAGATACAGCCACGCAGGTTCCAACTCCTGAAGTAGTTCAGCTTCATTTAGATGACTTTATATATACATACGCGAATTTCCTTCTGATTCGTAGATTCTGATCAAAACAACATAATACCTCCTGTTCACTGTTATACTTTACAATCGCAATCTCATCTTTCTCTCATATACTCCTTCAGATCTCTTTCACCTATACCTCTTACAAAATTTCTTTGACACGTGGAAAATTAAAATTAATGTAGATAAAACAGTCGCGGTACTTTTCACCAGAAGGAAAACTCAACCAACACCACCCACACTCTCCTCCACACAACTACAATGGTCTCAGAGCACTAAATACCTTGGCTTGATCCTTGACAAAAAACTCACTTGGAAACAACACCTAACTCACAAACGCGATAAATTCCGGAATGCTCTCAGAGCACTCTACCCCTTAATTGGCCGGAATTCTGAATTAAATGTGTATAATAAGATACTTCTCTACACTGCCGTTCTGCGACCAATAATTGCTTTTGGCTCGCCTGTGTGGGGCTACGCAGCAGATTCTAACTTAAAAATTCTCGAGGTTACTCAGAACTCGTTGATTAGAAATAATGTTAAAGCAGATCGATATACCAAAAACTCAATTATTTATAAAGACATTAAAGTTCTCCCCTTTAAAAATGATATTCAAAAACTGGCTACTACATTTTTTAATAATCTTCCAAACATTGACAATGTCAACGTTCAAAATCTTAATAACTACATCCCAGAGCCAGACATTAAAAGACCTAGGAGGATTCTCCTAGATTCGTATACCCCCCCTAACATTTAATCTAGTCACTCTCCATATGGCGAGTGACCATAGTGTAATTTCTAAATTTTTTCATCTCTTTTTTTTTATCCTTCTTTAAAATTATCAATCCCACACAGGCTAGTTTTTCTAGAACCTCCCTGCCAAGTTCCAATGTTTCAGTGCAACCAATAGAGGGCCTACTCCCCAGGACCTATCAGCCAATGGCGTTCATTTCACTCGAATGACCAAAGTGAAAATTTTTCCAACTCCGAGAACTGCCGAAACCATTCCTGTGTAACCACGCCTCCTTGCCACATCCTCCGAACCAATCAAGAGACACTCACTCATCAAGGCCCATCCACATCAGGCCACATCTTACAATTCGATATGGGATGGAGGAACGCTTCGCGTTTCATTTCCCAGTGACGACCAGCGAAAGTCAGTCAGTCTGGTTTTGACTAGCGATCAGTCAGTATTCCTCTGATTGTTGAAGCGAATAGTGATTACTTCGGATGTTGAAATTGCGATTACTTCTGAATAATCTTTTATATACGTGTATTTTAGATACCGATGATTGTGTCTGAGTGCTACTGAAGGTGTGAAGACCTTCTGAGCTTTATTCTGTGAATATTGCTACTGAATCCCGTATTTAAAGGATTGGATTTTCGACAATAAATTCTCATCGCTCTTAAAGAACTGTCTTGTTCTTTGCGACTGATTTGCATAAAATCCACGAGCCCAGGATCAACGTAACAATATTAACATTTTTCCCTAATATATGTTGGGGCCCCGTATCATTGATACAGCTAATATGGCGGTAGCTACGTCCCTGGGATGACCACACTATCTTTTTTTTCGAGTGTGATGGCTTATACACTGCTGGACAATTGCTAAGAACGGATAACACTATCATCCATAGCAACCACAAAATGAAAGGAAGCAAAATGTGGAAAATTAGAATAAGTGCGGGATATTAGTAAGAAGTATAAGTATGAAATTTTTTTTCCACGTCTGTTCATCACGTGATAGCGTTCATAAGAGCTTTAAAGGTTTTGACGCGTGTGGACAGTTGTTGTTTCAAGTAAAAGTTTTACAGGAAAGATTTAATAGACGAACTTAAAATTTTTGGCATGTCTTGCGGACATCACATGGATGATTTTATGCGTGGCCGAATTATTGGAAAGATCGAAGAAGGGCAAAAAATAACAGATGTTGCCAGGGAGTTCGACATCTCTCACAGTGTTGTTTCACGGCTGTGGAAGTCATTTAAAACTACTGGAATGTGTAGTAGACGGCACAGGGGAGGTCGTGTTAGAAGTACGACGCCTGCAGAAGACAGATATATATCGTCCTATTAGCTAAAAGGAACAGGCGCACTACAGCTCAGCAGGTGGCAAATCAGTTTCTTGCTGCCTCAGGAAAGCAGATCTCCCGAAAAACTGTTGCCAGACGTTTAAGGGGAGGAGGACTATACGCACGCAGACCTGTTGTGTGTGTCCCATTGACCAGACAGCACCGTACTGCCCGTTTGCAATGGTGTCGTGAGCATCACAATTGGTCTGAACAGGACTGGGCATGCGTACTATTCTCAGATGAGAGAAGGCTCAGTCTGTCATCGGATTGTAGACGCCAACTGATCTGGCACGAGAGTGGTACTGCTTATCGTCCAGAAAATATCCAGGAAAAGGACCGATATCCGACATGCAGTATCATGGTGTGGGCCGGCATCATGATCAATGGCCGCGCGCCTACATGTGGTTGCGAATGGGACTATGACGGGCCAACGATACATTGATGAAGTTCTACTTCCTCATGTTCGTCTTTTCCGTGGTGCTGTCGGTGATAAATTTGTTTTTATGGACGACAACGCAACATGTCATCGAACACTCCCTGTTCATAATTGTCTAGACAGCGAGGGTATTCAACGTCTCGTATGGCCAGCGCGTTCTCTAGATCTAAACCCCATTGAAAATGTGTGGGATGCTTTGGGGAGGCAAGTTGCTGGTCGAAACTATCCTCCGACAAACAAGAACACCCTCATCCGTGCACTCACAGAGGAATGGGATAAATTGCCTCAACAGCTGCTGGATAATGTTGTGCAAAGAATGGTACGACGTGTGGAATGTTGCATCACACTCCACGGTAGACATATCCCGTACTGATACCTTTCTTTAAGGTGCCTGCTGACTTTTAGATGCATTGTTCCATTTCTCCGTACGCAGATCAAATGAACATTTTTTCTTTCAGATGTTTCACAGCTTTTGTACTTTCAGAACAATAAATATTCTTTATTCTAATGTCTGAACAGTGTGGAAACTATATTTTATCCTACTAGGCCTCATGTTTCGCTTAATGTTATGCAACATAGCAATTTGTGATCCGTCCTTAGCAATTGTCCAGCAGTGTAGTAACTTCTGAAGTCAAGACTGACCTTTGAGAAAAAAATTTCATTTTTTAATTGATATTGAAATCATAAGTAGAAAGATGATTTTTCAATTCCTACTATTAGCTCACACTCTCTATATATTTATTTATATTGGTCGAATTTTCAATCGTTAATTAAGTACATTTTAAAGCGCTCAATCGAGCTGAAATTTTATTATACATGATTATTTTGGGTGACAATACAGTTATTTAATTATAATTAATAAAAATTGATTAAAACTAATTATTCAAAGAATTACAAATACAGCCACGTTGGCATCATTTTTGGCGACTTGTGTCAAAACTTGAAAAGGTTTTTTTCTCACATTTTAAAGCGCTCATTTGACCTGAAATTTTCTATACACTATTGTTTTGGGGAAAATGCGATTATTTTAATTAATTAAAATTAATTGACTGAAAATAATTATTTAAAGAATTACAGATATAGCCACGTTGGTTTCATTTTTAACGACTTGGGTCAAAACTTGAAAAGATTTTTTTTCTCACGTTTTAAAGCATTCAGTTGAACTGAAATTTTATATACACGATTGTTTTGGATGACAATACGATACTTTAATGATAATTAATAAAAACTAATTACCACTTAATGTTGTGGTTCTATCATATGTATATACATATTTATATTAATTGTAACTATTTAATAAAAAGTAACCACAATAAAATTTTTCTTTGTTGATCTAAGTAGGGATTGACTTAAAAATTTTTGTATAACTTGTTAGAAAGGAGTTTCAATGAGATACACCAACGAGACGATAACCCGTTTGCCAAATAAGTTTGAGGACGAAGGAACTTTGAAAAATGTCCAGATGAGTCACTTTCCAAGAAAACTACCATGATCACAATAGAGAAAGCAGACATTTTGAAAGGTTTCATCAATCGCTTAGAAAATCTATATATTCGTCAAGAGGCTCCTGTGAGATACAAAGTTCCAAAATCGAGCTTCCATCGCATTTTAAGCGTGCCCAATGGAAAAGTTTTATTCCAAGGTTAGCCTACGCCTGAGGTGCCGAACCCAAATCGGTTGGTGGGCCACGTAAAAATTTACTAAACTGAGATGGGCCGCACATACCAAAATAAAAAAAAAAAAAAAAATATTCAAAATATTTTACTATCGTACAGCATTCAAAACATGATGTGATCAACATTCAATTATTGATATAAAGAA
>BMAU01019310.1:0-17846 GCA_019973935.1 Trichonephila clavipes | reverse complement strand
GAAGTCTGTTTATTGAGTATTTTTTATTAGATAATTTTAGTGTTTATATTATGAATAATTTCTAGTGTTGTATGTTAATAAGATTTTAGAAAAAGAAAAGTATTTTTTCTGTGGGAGTTGTATAAGTAGAACAATTCTAAGATTAAAATTTATGTAAATCCATTCTATCTTTTGTAAGTGGTGCATACAGGTAAACGAGTTTGTCGGAAAAGAAGTTCAGTTCAGACTTCATAACTTTAATTTTGAAAAATCGACTTCCTCAGAATGTCTTAATGAGCAGTTATCAATTCTAACAGGGGCACAGCTACCATCGTATCAATGATACGGGGCTTCTAAATGTGTATAATCAAAAATCGTAAAATGTTAAGGTGCCCCAGAAAAGGGTCGCGAAAAAATTTTAATACATGGCCAACTCAGATAATTACGCCAGTGAATTCTAAATATATTAATCATAAAAAAACACATTGTTTCAATAAAAATAAAATAGAGGTGTTTTTTTTAAAATTCTGTTTTAAATTTACAATATTCTGGAAAATCTCAAACAGATGGATTTTTAATTCAAATAGGTCAATTTTTAATTAATTCAAATTGCACTATTTTTATTGAATTAAGTATGTATCATTTTTATTTGCTTTTTTATGATGAATTATGTTTTGTTTTGCTTCAATAAAAAATAACATTAAACCAATTTTTTAATTATGTTTTCAGTTTCATTATGTCATTTCAACCATGGTAATGTGTAAGTAATTTTCATAAATAGTCCAGTCCAAATCCTAGGATTGAAAATAAAGCACAGGATTTCAAGCCCTAATGCAGGACAAATACTGCTACAATGAAAGCTATGATCATATATGAATGAAATTATTTACCAAGAAATTTACAAATGATTAAAATACAATAAAAATGGTATTCATATTTATTTGTTAAAATTAGCATACATGTCATAAAAAGCATTAGTCATTCTAAAAGAATACACCACAAAATATACATCACAGGCTTAAAGTTCTTGTTTATTATGAATGTGTGCGCAGATGTTTTTTTAAAGAACTACTGACAGAGAAAGCTTTAAAACAAATACAAATATCACAGACATGAAGCTATTCCTTGGTATGTTTATTTAAATGTCTATTTAAAGCAGATCTTAGAGAGAAAGCCTTTTTGCATATTTCACATACATGAGGTTTTTCCTTGGTATGAACAAGTAAATGTCTTTTTAAATCACTATTTAGATAGAAAGCCTTGCTGCATATTTCACAAACATAGGGCTTATCCTTGGTATGAAGACGCAAATGTAGATTTAAATTACCTCTTTGAGAGAAGGCCTTGTTGCATATTTGACAAACATGAGGCTTTTCATTAGTATGAAGACGTAAATGTTGATTTAACTTACCTCTTTGAGAGAAGGCCTTGTTGCATATTTGACAAACATGAGGTTTTACCTTGGTGTGTATAAATAAATGTACCTTTAAACTATGTCTTTGAGAGAAAGCCTTGTTGCATATTTCACAAACATGAGGCTTTTCCTTGGAATGAACATGTAAATGTCTTTTTAAATCTCCATTTAGATAAAAAGCCTTGCTGCATATTTTACAAACATAGGGCTTATCCTTGGTATGAAAAAGTAAGTGTTTATTTAAATTAGATCTTTGAGAGAAAGCCTTTTTGCATATTTCACAAACGTGAGGTTTTTCCTTGGTATGCACCCGTAAATGTTTCTTTAAATCACCACTCTGATAGAAAGCCTTACTGCAAATTTCACAAACATGGGGCTTTTCCTTGGTATGCATACGTAAATGTACATTTAAATGACATCTTTGAGAGAAAGCCTTTTTGCATATTTCGCAAACATGAGGTTTTTCTTTGGTATGCATACGTAAATGTACATTTAAAATACATCTTTGAGAGAAAGCCTTGTTGCAAATTTCACAAACATGAGGTTTTTCTTTGGTATGCATACGAAAATGAGCATCTAAACTACATTTTTGAGAGAAAGTCTTGGTGCATATTTCACAAACATGAGGTTTTTCCTTGGTGTGCATACATAAATGTACCTTTAAACTATGTCTTTGAGAGAAAGCCTTGTTGCATATTTCACAAACATGAGGTTTTTCCTCCGTATGAACACGAAAATGTCGTTTTAAGTCACCCTTTCGTTTGAAAGCCTTATTACACATTTCACAAACATGAGGCCTTTCACTGCTATGCGTACATAAATGTAGAATTAAATTAGAGCTTTGAAAGAAAGCCTTGTTGCATATTTCACAAACATGAGGCCTTTCATTGGTATGAACACGAAAATGTCTTTTTAAATCACTACTTTGATTAAAAGCCTTATTACATATTTCACAAACATGACGTTTTTCCTTGGTATGCACACATAAATGTATATTTAAAGATTCCCTATCAGAAAAAGCCTTGTTGCATAGTTCACAAAAATGAGGCTTTTTGTTAGACTGAATACTCAAGCAATGCTCTAAGCTATCATTTTGTGGGATGGCCATCTTGCTAACTTATAAAATTGGATATCTCAGGTGAAGTAACTTAAAGCCTCATTTAATTTTAATCAATCAGAGAAAGACTGGTTGCACTTTGTTTATGAAAATCGGTTTATAATTATATTATTTGGAACATGAAGAAATTGTTTTCTTTTTAATGTAATACTGAAACAGGAATTTTCTGCTATACTCAAAGAACAATGTATAAAATGAAATTCAATTGAATATCACAATTTTAAATGAAAGGAAGAATTGTTAAAGTACTATTTATGAGTTTTCTGAAAAGGTTTTAAAATATACTTAATGAATGATGATGAAATAGTATTTACATGAAACTTTTTAATTAAAAATATTACGTTTTCTTCTTCTGCAATGTAAACACCTAAATGTATGTCACAAAGCAAATTTAATAATCTCTCTGAAAATAATATTGAAAATATCCTTGGAACAACTTATGCTACATAAAACAATATGCTTCAAGTAAACAACAAAACTTTTGGTTTTATTCTGGAATTCTGCAGTTGGCTAAAAATCTTCTATTCCTGTAAAAATAAAAGTAGCCAGGATTATCAATATTGAAACTGAGAAAAAATATCTAGATTATATAGTTAAATGAAATAACATCAAATCAATTTTCGTAGATTTCACAAAACATCTTGTTTGACATTCCTTGCCATACTGTACTATACTAGAATTCTAGGAGGTTCATAGCTTGAATGACTCCAAGTATGACTTGGAACCCAATACCTGACTTTTCAGGCGACTTCCAATATTTTCAGTTCCACTACTGTACTCGTATCAATGGCACCAAGACAGAAACAGATTTGATCAAAGAACACAACACATCGCTACTCTTCTCTGCGATGATCTCTAACAAGACACCACTGAAGTAACAGATGTCAATGATTTAGAGATAATGGTATGAACACTACAGGGTGTCTGGGTGGGAGCTATTTTTTAAAAGATTGATTTGTTACAGTTCATTGTGTATTGCAATAAGAAAAAACTGTTATTTCTGCTGTAGGTGCATTACATTCCCCAGCCATATGGTGAATACTGCTGTAATTTCTGTCAGTGATGACACGTGCTGGATTGAACCATAGTTTTCTTGAGATAGTGCCTTCCTGAGACCCCTGCTGCCAAAAATCATGCAGACAGTGGATACATTCCTTCCAAGTCTGTAATGTCATGGAAAGAAAATCCATCTTTTTTTAGCTCTATTATACTACCTCGTTCAAATTCAATGAACTGTTGATAATGGCTTCTTCATTGTCTTAAAGTCCTTTTGGACTAACATCAACTCACTACGCCAAATCTTCACGATAAATAACAATCACGAACTTTTTAGTGCGTATTTAAGATACACTTGATTCACATCCTCCATGTGGTGCAGTTAGCACCACTCTTACATGCTTAATGAAAAATTTGAACTAAAGACATCTTCAAGATGTAGAAACAAAACTACCAGATTTCGTCGATACAGCACAAATCCTTCTTTGTGATGGGATTTTTATTTCCGTCAGTGTATTAAACGAAGTTACATGATAAAAGTTCAAAAGCAAACTATTTCAAGTTAGCCTAGTTTCAATTTAGGCCTTAATAGCAATATAAAGATTAATAAAAGTGGTCCTAGTTGAAATCCAGGATATGAATGAGGGAAAAAAAGGCACAATATACTTTAGGCTACTTCTCTTTTGAAACAGATGGAAAAATATGAAACTTTTTAAAAGACCATGATTGGGAATACCATACTCCAGAGGATAAATGCTATTAGCAAATCATTGCAATAAGTTGAGTGTGAATTATTAAAAGAATCTAGCTTTCTAAAATCTCTAGAAAATTATATTCAAAACTTCAGAAATGAATTTGGAAAAATGGAACAAGGAGTAACTGATTTATTAGGGCTGTCGTTTGAAGAGGAAGCTGGATGGGGTGGGGGTGGATGACATTAAAGAAGTCTGTTTTATGAATTTCTGAAAAAAGGGGAAATTCATAGTCAATTCATTTTATGTCATATGCGATAGGGCAAGAGCGGAACTATCCGAAAGAGCCGAGATTTATCAAACTGTTATAGAACATTTTATTGTACTTTTGACAAGAGATTATAACTTGAAATTAAAAAGAAAACTATAGAAAAATTAAAGGAAACTTACAAAGACTATAATAAATCTTTTTACGATATGAATTGGCACAAGAAATGAAAAGAAAACAAAGATACAATGAAAATCCCTTAGGAATTTATCGAGTTGAACGAGAAATGCTAATGTAGAAATACTTCTGAAAATATTTTTAACAAAACCCATATAGTCCTATGGGAGAAAAGACAAATTGAACAACATGACCATATTATATGCAGAACGAAATGTTTTGGACAAAATAAGATATAGTAAAAATAATTGATGAATTTGCCAAAGAGAAATCAAATTATATAGCAAAACTGTAAGCTCTTTAGTACAGTTTTTAATTTTTTTATATACAGTTAAGTATTTTCTTTAGCTGTTGAGTTATATTATTTGCAATACATTTAATTTTGAGAATTTAAAATATATAAACGACTTTTTACTATTATAGTTTTTCATTTCTTGAGCCCATGGGCTTCAAACCTTTTACTACCAGGGGCCTCCAACTATCTTAATACACCTCTGACAGCTATGTCAAAACAGTATAAGTTCCACTTCTACTGATGGTGTTAAAAGTATGACAGAAGTAAATAAAGAAGCTCTTGCAGTTTTATGCAAAATATTAACTATAAGATTCTCCTTCTCCACTCTTCTTATCTGTTTTCCTTTATTCTGAATTTAAAGAATTGTATTTTGGAAACGATCCCCAACTTTTGGCCTACAACCTAGCCAGGATGCTACTATATGAGAAGGACTCTCACTAGTTTTAAGGATAATCCTATAGAGTAATTTTTGTAGGATTTGCTTTGCTATGTCTAATCAAAAGCTCTCGATTGAAATTTTCTTGGTATTTTTTTTTTATCGATTTCTTCTTCTTATTGTATAAAACATGTGAAATGTAAAACACAATCTCAAACATGTAAAATACCAATGATGACCTAGACTCATCATTTTAATGGAAGGGGTTAATTTTAATGAAACCCCACCTAAAATACCCTTGTTGCAATCACTAGACTAGTTGAAGCAGAAATGTAGCTTAAAATATTTTACATGAAAAAGCTAATGAACTAATCATTAGTTCTTTAAGGCTAATGATGTATTGTCTTATCTGAGAGAGAAAATGGTTGTTAGAGATATGAAAATCTGATTTTCTAAACAACTTAGAAATCTATTAAAAAACTCCACATTTATATGATTCATTTTTTTCTTAAAAAGTTTTATATTTTTCTTACAGAATTCTTGGAATTTCTCCGAGCTTCTGATTTTCTTCCTAGTGTTGGTTACCTCAGGAACTTTACAGTTGTCTAAATTCTCCTATTTTTCTGAAATACAGTGATGAACAATTAATAAAGAAATTATGAAAAACATAGCACAGTTAGAATGCATAGTTAAACAATAAACAACACAGGCTCTGATTTCCATAGATATCAGAAAAATAATTGCCTCTTTTAACACTCTTTGCCATACTGTACTATACCAATCAAAATCATTGTGTTTTCTAATGCAAATACTTACTTAAAATTTCAAGAGAACAATATTTTGTACACTCTGGTTTCACAGTATATCAAGGAATTTCATCACATTTGACATACTCAAATAATTTCGTTCATAGGATCCATTTACCCTGACCCTTTCCAAAAAGACAATAAACTCATACATCCTAAACTATACTCATCAATCTTCTTGAAAAGTTGTTCTATCTGTTGTATTGTTTTGAAATTTAAAAGAAAGCAAATGCAAAGGAATTGGTAAAAAACATAAAAATGGAAATTTTAAGGATATACTTTAAGTTAGTTACTTTTTAAAAGCATTTATATTTAATCAAAGCAAATGAATACAGATGATAGAGCGACATGATAAAATTTGTTTGGTTGGAGATTGTCTTTCCAGGTAACATTTCTGGCAGGGGGGGGACTTCATACACTACCACACCAAGAATGTACCAATCACTTTGCTTTTTTGCTATTGATGACATCGACAGTTCTGACCTCTTTCACTATTTTTTTCATTTTTGATTGACATTCTAAACATGGCTGAAAAAGGAATTTCACAGACCATGATGCATACACCAACAAAAGAAAGGAAAATCAATTGGAATGGCAATCGAGAGAAATATATTGAATGTTTATTCTCACCTTTCAGAAGAAAACCCTCAAGAGTATATTAATGGATTCGCTGAAAAAGCTTCTCAACTTGCAAGTGCTTGTAAAAAGTGTTTCATTTGAAAAACAAAAGCAGACAGAAAATGGGATTTTCATATAAAAAAAAAAAGCAGGCGCCTCTTGAAAATGAACAAGGATGATATGAAAATGAAATGACCCCAACAATGTTATATATAAATAAACCATATTTACTTGAATCTCAGCTGCATCATTTTTCCAGTGTTAATGCTATTGAAAATTGGATGCGGCTTAGAATCGAAGTGAAGGAAAAACTTTTGTTGGAAGGAAGAAATTGAGTTTCAACTTTTTTCAAAAGGAAAATTACAACTGACCATTCTGGCCACTTGCATCCATGGTTTATCCTATTCCACAGTTTATCTCCAGTGTGTGATTTAGCCTATCCTAAACATCAAAGATAATGGTAACAGCATCAAGACGAATTCACTATGATGCAAGTATGTAAAAGAAGGTAATTTTACATGCAGAAAAAAATGGAAACACCAGTAGCCACTAAAAATTTGACACTGAGGAAAAGAAAACATGTTGATGATGTAAGCGAAATAATACAATTTTTGCTTACAAATGTTCATCAGTCTAAAAATTCTTTTGAATTCTTCTATAATATATTATTTTAAAAAAATGTTGCATAACAAATGCATTGGGTGGTATAGAAGAACACAACCTGTGGGAAAATGGCGATGCCAACACTAATTACAAAGTTTAGAAGTGACAAGTAAGAGTGCAGAATCATTTTCGAAGCATGATACTGATGGTTAGAGTAATCATAGGTTCATGTATGTATTTGAAAATTTTTAATCCTGGTCAAATAAATTAATTATTAACTTATTATTTCTCATTAAAGTTTTTAAAAAAATTTTTTTTTTCTTAAGTATCAGATATTGATGAACACTTTACACAATTTTTTCTCAAGAACATGTAGAGAATTCAAGATATGGCTTAGAATAGAGTAAATACGGTATACGTGGAAAAACTTGATAAAATTAGCTAATAAAAATTCAATTGTTCTCTGAAAATAACATTTAATGGAACTTTTTTGTAACAAATACAAGACAAAATTTCAAAATGAAAAATAATTATTACATTAAAAAATAACAGTAAGTTAATTATTTTTTCTATTAAAGTTATGCTTATTTAACTGAATACGTCTGTGAATTCAATTTTACATGTGATGTCAAGACAATTTTTTAAAATAAAAAGGGTCAATTTTTATGTTTCTATTGAGATTAAGTTTTTTAAAAAAATATATATGGAGATATTTTTTCAGATAATCTATAAGTTTTATGAAAGATAATAATAAATTTTGATACTGATTAATTTTTTAATGAATCCAAAAATTCTATATTTTCTGCTTCATTACATCTTAAGGTCGTTAAATATAAGCAATATTTACTTGTATTGTATATAACTTACATTATAATAAACAGTTTTAAATAATATTAATAAAGTGCCCAACCATCCTCCTTTAATAAGTTCTGTCCTTCCTCAAAAAGTGTCCCCCTTTTCAATATTTTAAAACTGATCTGTAACCCTCTATTCAGAGATGAACTAAAAGTGTTTCCAATATATTGAAGAATGGTCTGAAACAAATATAACTGGAAATAAGAGTTTTCAATGGTGCTTTTTGACTTCATCACAAATAAATTGGACAAATATAGAAAATTGTGTTGTGTTTTTGTCGAAAGAAATGCCTGATATTAAAATTGATGAAGATTGTATGTTTGAAGAAATTAGAAGACTGAATGTGTATTTAAATTCTTATAAATTGAAACAATGGGAAAATCAACATGCTGAAATTGATAAAAGATAAAGGGACCATTTCAAAAATGAACTCTTTCTATGTGATAATTTAGTTACTCTTGTTGAATTTACGTTGTGTTGCCCTGGAACTAATGCAGAAGTTGAAAGAGTTTTTTCAGTTGATAAATTTTTTGGACAAGTGAGAAAACAAGATTAAAAGTTGATATTTTAGCTGCAGTACTTACCGTTCAATTCAGTATGAAGGATATTTTGAAACTCTGAAATTTTCAATGCATTACAAAAAGGTTTATTGACAAAAAAAATTATTTGATGGGAAAATACTTTTTAAGTAAATAGTTAAAAAGAATGTAAGTGTAATTAGCATATTTTAATTTGAATCAATAAAAGGTTTCATATAATTAAGTTGTAATTTTTTCTTAAATTTTTTGCACATGTGCATCCTCCTTTTCATAGTAAAAAAACTGGTCACCTAAATATTAATGAAGAAAAGTCACAAAGATTTTTATAAGCATAATAGAAATTTTAGCTTAATTAACAGAAGTAATAAATGAGTCAATAGAATTAAAGGCATGTACTTAAAACTAATTTTCTGAGCACATTTTTCTTTCTTCAGATTTGGTGAATTTAGTTAGCTATAATCACCTTTTCCTCTAGGTCTAATCCAAGTTTTTATGGCAACAGCCATGATTTGGTCATAGTAGCATTTCCTGTACTACTAATTTAGACTGAAACAAGGTATAAAATGTCTTTACTAGATTCTGAGAAAGGCTGGTACTTTTGTAAATTTTCAGGATGTAATAATACAAAATTTGCAACTAAATAGAAAATGTTTAAATGAGGATTCGGATGACAAAATTTTTGTAATTTTAAACAGTGTAAGAGAATTAAGACAGCTCTGTGTAAAAACTTTAAAAGAAGCAAAACCTCAAATACCACTTTTATTTTAGAATTCTGAAATGATTACTTTATTACTACATACAATAATTTCAAGATATAATATTTTTCAGAATTAACTATAAATTTTCAAATTTCATTAAAAGAAACACATGGAATTTTATTGTATTTCTGGTAAAGATGTGATTTTCCCTGAAACAAGGATAAATTGATTAATTTAAACATTAATTTTTTTAAAATCATATTTAAGCAGATCCTTTAAAAATGGCACCCCATTGTGAGCAATCATTTTTAAAAATTGTAACTTTTATTTACTAACATGCTTATTTATTCCCAAATTATCATCAGTATTTTGATGCTCATTTTTCTTCAAATAATCTCAAACTTTTCTTAGAATGTATGATATTTCAAAAGCTGATTGTGGAAGGAAAACCATTCTCTAGAATATATTCTTATGGGCTGAATTCCCTGCATTTGGAAAGAAATGTTTTGCAAAGCTTTCAACAAAAAGATAAGGTACATTTTCAACATTATAATTTAAAAATAAAAAAAGAATAGGAATAGGCAAAAGAAATATAGGAGTAAGCAGAGAAACAAATGACTTAGTTTCAAAAATGTCTGAATTATGTTGCAATTTTTTTAGTTCAATTCTAGGGAGGACGATACTAAAGCTACACCCTAAGAAATAATAATTTTAAAGAATGCAAAGCTTTACATATGCTTAATGATGAGATAAATTCAATGCAAGAGAAAATGAAAATATTAAATGTTCAAATGAATATTGTACTACATTTTTCATGAATAAATCTTAATCAATCCCTATTTTTACAGAGCTTAAAAGAAAATTTAAAAAATAAATAAAATAATGGCACACATCATATGGAAAAGTTTCTTTGTTGTATATTACATAACTAACTGAACTTAGCGGCACAACAGCCTATGAGTGCCAAGGCCTACAGCACCTATCTCAGATTATGTGACCTTAGGCGCTGAGGTGCATGTGGAGATGTTTCGGTCAAGTGGTCAGTCTGATCGGAAACCCCCAGTGTTCAGTTCCCAAGCAAGCTTGGTACTCATTCATAAAACCCACTGTAGGAATAAAAGGCTGAGTCGACTTTGCCCAACCCGGGATTTGAACCCCAGACATGTGATGTGGAAGCAGGATACACTACCACTCAGCTACTGGGCTTGTATATTACATAAAATCTTTCATAAATATATAACTACAGAGATTCTTAGAATGTATTTCTTTCCATAAAATGGACATAAATGTAATCTAAACATAAAAAAGATAACTTGCTTGGAAATAGAAATCTCTCATGTAAAGATTACAAGGAACTGTGACAAGAAAAGGTTCTTCTTTCTGAAGTGTTAATGTACTTTATAAATCCCCTTTTGACTATCTCCGTTTTAAAACTTGTAGGGACGTGATGTAACTGCACAAAAAAACATGTTAGATTCCTCCATTTCAAAAAAGAAATTGCTTTATTTTTGTCACATATAATAAGGAACGTTTCTCGGTGTAAATGTTCCTGTACTTATGTATTATTGCAACCTATAGGAGACATTATATGAAATTAAACACACAGTTGCCAAATCAGCATGTACCACATAGGACAGGGGTGGTGTACCTTTATGGATCAACATGCCATTTTTTTCTAAAGAAGTGTTTAATGAGGTATTGACGTGTTGTCGAATAATTTTGACTTGTGATTAATGTGAAAATAATAAAAAACTAAATACCAACTACTCAAAACTCTTTTACTACAAAAAAATATCTTTTGCACTGTATAGTTATAAATGTTTTAGTAATGCATGCAATTCAAATTAAAGTGAGTAAAGAAAGTGACTTCTGTTGTTGCAGATTGGACAATATTAGGATTGTAAGATGTTACTTTTTGTAGAATACTTGCTGAATTAGTCATCTGCCAAACAGTTTTTAAGCAAATAATTATTTTTGCTGTGACTCACTTTTTCTGGCAAGAGGGTTTGTGATTTGTTTTAAAATACCATTTTACCCATGGTACTCTGCATACCACTGTTCCAAAACATAAAACATACCCCTTTGTCGCCTTTAATAAAAATGCCTTATTTCTACATTGAGCAAATTTGAAATTCTCTGTTACACTTACTAGCTTACACTTTTTATTCTTTTGCTAAACTACCTATGCTAAATAATTGTCAAAAATCGTAAATATAACACAGATAAACTTTAAAATAGAGTTGTATCAATAAAATTAACTATGCTATGTGTAGACAAACTTTACGTAATAAGCAATTGTAGTCTACTACGCAACTAAGGCAAGACATTGACAAACCAGTGTGCTCCTCGCCGGCGCTGCCCCGGGACCAATCACTCACGTTTGTTCGTAATACTTCATAGTGAGCTTTGAAATAAAATGCAAACCATTTTGATCAATGGGGTGCCAAAAATATTGTGCCGCGTGCCATCAATCGGGGGTGCCAACTAGGCGAGTTAATACAATTGGCGATTGTTGCGATAATACGTAAGTATCTAGGTTCTCTTCATTAAATATTGAATTCATTAAAAAGAAAAAGTATTCCATCTGAGTGATAAAATTATGTATCGGATAATCCAACAAATTTGTTGAGCATGATTATCTTTATTGCTACCTTAATATCAAATTATTTTTATAACTAATTATCTTTATTGCTACCTTAATATCAAATTATTTTTATAACTAAAAATATTTAGTGAAATAAATATTGACTAAGAAAAACTAGACTTAACAGAAAGGAAAGAAAAAAATTTAAAAAATAAATACCAAAATCAAATAACGAGAAAGGCAATCATTTGAATCTCACCAAAGTACTCTGAATCCAGGTGTGTTAAATGAAAATTTTTGGAAAAAACAATTTTAGCCATCAAAGATTATGTTATTTAGAAAAAAAAAGTACGATCGAATTTCACATTAAAAAGAAATCTTACGAACAGATTATACTTCTAAAGCACTTTTTGTTTAGTCAAGCGAGTACTTCAGTTCAGTTCAGTTCAGTTCAGTGCAAGCACTGAAAAAGTTCTAACGTGCATAAAATTTTGCAGTTTCTAATCCAAGATATAACACACAGTTCGTGATTGCAGTCTATCTGTAATTTGAATTATCGAGTTGTGCTTCAACTGAGATTGAAGAAAGTAGAGTATAGAGTAACTGGAATTTTAGAATCATGATGTCAGAAATTTTTCAACTTTTTGAACATGCTCTATTGATTTACACTTTAAGACCATTCGCCGTGGTTGGAGATAAAATTTTTCAAAATTTCACGCTGTGATTTGTATTTGGTACAGTTTAATATAAAATGTTCACTAGTTCAGTTCAATCTGCAGTATATATCATTTAACGGTAACAACTCGAACTTATTGATTAAAACTTCTGTATTTCTATTTTTTGCTGCCTGTCTGTTCCATTTTTTCAAGATGAGAAATATAAAAAAAAAAATTTGTATGTCGCCTTATGCTCCGATAAAATTTTGAATCAGTTTCATTAATCTCTATTCCAAGATATAACATTTGGAGGCACATGTTCTTAAATTTAATATTATCGTGATTTTCTATTAATATTTTGGATGCACTGTCTATCTGTAATTTGAATTAATGCAGTCCATATGGCTATAGCTTCAGCTGTGAATATTGAAATCATGTCTATGAAGTCGAGTAAAATGATGATGCAAACACGTGCAAAATACACTGGTTAGAAACATATTTTGTTACAGGTTTTGTTTTGAAATGGTATATGAGGCAGCAATATCTACTTTAGAGATGCATAATTCTTGGAGAAGGTTGATCGTCTTTGAAAAATACTGATCTCTTTTTTCTCTATATTTATAAAAATTACTATCTATAAAACCTAGCGTTCGGTGACCAGTCTAAAAAAATAACAGGGATATGAGGCAGCAATGGCTATTATCCTCTAAAACAGGGGTATCTAACCCAAATGACCTTGCGGGCCACTTCGGAAAAACATTAGAATCTCGCTGGCCACACATAAAAATATGTCCCTTTATATCAGATTTGGAAACAAAAAACATTTATTGGAGTGAAAATTTAAAATAAAATGAATTATTATTATTGTTTTCATTATTTTTCATGTATTCAGACGTAGATAATATAACAATGTTTATATAATATAATAATGAAATGATCAAATAATGTTTAAAATATTACAGTGTGTTTCCATTTTATTGAAAATTACGGTGTTCTTCTTGAATTGATCTTTCGTTACTCATTGTTGAAATTTGATTGTGCTGTCATTCGCAAACGATTAAGTATACATACCCCTTTATCTTAACTATCCTGAATAATTTTTTTAAACTTAAGAAAACATCTCTGACAGCCTCTTATTTTTGGGCACTCTAAACAGAAAAGGAGGAGGAGAAACGGAAGTCGCACACACAGAGAATCATGTACCGATCAATAGTAAAAGGATATGCATAATGCAATTCGAAATTTATTAAAAAAGTAATTTACTATAGTACAATCAAATGTAACTGTTTGATTAAATATAAATCTATTTTAATCTAAAGGACATTTTTATTATCAAAAAGGATTTATTTTTAAAACAAGAGCAGGTAACAGGCAAATACATTGTAGATATATATCTCTCTCTATATAAGACGCATTTGTTGTCTGTTTGTCTGTTCCCTCATAACTCAAGATCCAGACAACCAAATAACGAGAAATTTGGTACACGTGCACAAAATTACACGAGGAAGGTTCTTAAATAGGTTTGGCGTTCTTAATGGACGCGATTCACCTGATGTCACAGTCACATGTCATCGGCAAGCGCGGATAACAACAAATAGCCATGTGATTCATTCGACTGAGTATTTAGCCGCCATTTTCGGATTTGCACATCTTCTATCGAGCAGCAAAATGAGATACTGCAGCGCATTAAATTGTCGTAATGCAAAAGGAAAGTATGACTGTAGGTCAAAAACCTTTTTTTCGTTTCCGCTAAAGGATCCATGTTTATTAAAAAAGTGGTTGCAAAACTTGGGCAGAAAAAATTTCAAACCGACTAAGTATTCCTCAGTATGTTCCGAACATTTTGAAGAAGCATGCTTTTTGTACCAGACTTTCACTAACAGAAGGCAATTGAAACCGAATTCAGTGCCCACAAAATTCTGTTTTTTCGAGCCACCATCTAATCAAATTTTGCAGAGAAGGAATAAATCTTCAATGTCACAGAAATTAAAAGATGCTTCAAAAGACATTTCGACTGAAATGTGTGATTACTTTTTAATTATTTCATTTTCAATATTTTTTGTTTTTATCAAATACGCCGACGATATTTCAAGTTTTAAAAAGAGTGATATATTTTCTGAGCATTTCGAATTCGAAGAATTTTAATTTTGCAAACGTAAAGAAACACACAGATTAGGGTACCACTTCTGTGATCTATTCTGGATGCTCTGTAACTGGTGAGTAAGTATGCAGTTGATCACCATTTTTTTTTGTCATTTTAAGATTATTTTCAATAATAATTATGGAGAAGTTCTGCTTTGTAAACAACAACATTGACCTGGAGCCCAACAATACTTCCGGTGTAATGTTCAGTATCTTTGCAAAAATACCTTGTAAACTTTTTTGTTTCATTTAGAGCAAGGTTGACACACACAATTGCTTGCTTATCGCTGTTTTTGGCCACTAATAGAATGTTTAAAATGAGAACATCTATTATCATAACTGTATTGCTTTCTTTGATTTTTTTTTGTTTATCAAATGAAAAGTAATGGAATTTTTTTAAAAATAATTGTGTTTGCTAAATTTTATATTATTTAGAATATAATTAGATACACTGCATGTACTTATTTTTACATATAAAACTTCATTATAGATATAGTATTCCATTTTTTTCCCTATTTAACTAAAGAAAAATAGCTATAAATATGTGAAAAGTACTTATTTTCATTTTGTTAATTTTTGGCTGGTTTAAGATTAATCAGTGTGTTTAATTTCTGAATTGCATGCACATATTTCACCTTAATAACTTTTTTATAGTGAAAAATATTGATAAATACATAGAAAATGCATTTAAGTATCTTCTTTATTCTTACTTTACTGTTGAATTAGTTAGTGTATTTAATTGCTGAGAGAGAGAGAATTGTCTCATCCACATCAAATCCAAATTCTTTCTTGTACTTAAAAAACTAATGTTTGAAAAATTTTCATTTCAATTTTGTTTAATTTTATGCGAATAAAGATTAATTAAGATTAGCAATAATTTTTAATAGTTATTTAATCAGTATTCTAAATCTATAATATGTATTGTATTTTATAAATTATATCATGTTTAGAAAAATAACAATATATGCATATTAATATCTTAATTTATATGATTTGTAGATAATGTCGAGTGATTATAAAGAATTGGAAACAATATCAAAGGCTAGATATGATGAAAAATCAACATGCAATGGGAACAAACTTTCCGATCCATTTGTTCAGAGAGACAACAAAACATGTATATAATGAAAAGCTATTGTTTCCAATCACTTTTGGAGACATTTATATGCACTTTGTGGAAAAAGAATGTACTTATACCAGGGGGAAATAGACTAAAAAAATTAAATTCATTCCTGTATATTGTAATTTAAATATGTATATAATTTTGTACAGTCACACAAAATTCCCTCACGAAGGGCTGTTAAGAGAGGAAATCACTGCAAAGTAGCAAGTTTAGGTAGTGATTATGAGGAGAAGCACAGAATTAATAGTGTCAATGAGAACCTGCTCTCTTGTACTTTTAAAGAATATTAGTTGCATGTAATTAAATTCATTAGTTTTGTAATGCTGGCCTTAGTCATGGAATTCTGTCAATGACAGATTTTTTTATAAAAGATTTTTACAAACTGCTTAGAAAGTTTATATGTACATATAAATAGATTTCTAGACATAAAATGAAATAAAAACATTTTTAAATTTTATTTGGTCATCTTCATAAATAAGACAAAGATAAATACACTGTTAATTACAATAAATTAAGGTTATATAATATTAATTTACGACCATTTTGAACAATACAATGACATTATTTGCATATATTGGAATAATATATTTTTTATTTGTAAGTATTTGAAGTATAAAGTGATTATTTGTCAATTTTGAATATCCACTTAACAGTGGACCTTCCATTTTTGTGGTGAGTAGTCTTCTGCAATCTTGACCATTGGAAATTTAAAAAATTGCTTACTTGCCATTATTTTGAACTAATCAGTGTTTATTTACTATTTAAACTACATATTTTCTATTTGTAATTGTTTGAATTACATACTGTTTACTTGTAATTATTTGAATTACACACTGCTTATTTTCAGTGGTAGGATTACACAAAGGTAGGATTTAGAAGCTCAAGTATCTCCCATAGAACCAAACAATTTTTAATTTTTAGCACAAATATCACACCTAGATGCTTTCCTCAACATCTTTTTAGAAATATAACTTCTCCCATGAAAGTAGTGTGTGTACTCCACTGTTTATTTTCATTTATTTGAATTATACAATTCTTTGAATTGCACAAAGTTAATATGTGGTTACTTCAAGCAGTACTTATTGTAACAATTTCAATAGCATAGTGTTGATGTGCATAAAGTTTTTATTTGCAATTATTTGAATAGCACATTAATTCTTACTTTGTAGCTAAGATGTAGTTTGCATTATGATATCACATTTCTATATTGAAGTTCCTTTGTTTTGAAATATTCTAATTATATCAATGCTAATTATGTCAACCCATTGATATGTTTTTGGTAAAATTAAGGATTGGTATGTCTACACACATGCATACAATACATTACTAGAAATTTTATTTGAAATTTTCATCGTAACAGTATTTCGAATTTTTAATTTGGTTACAATAGTTTTTCAAGAAACATTTAAATTATTAGACACTTTTTTTTTCCTTACAGAGAAAACTGTTTTGGAAACAATGCCAAAACTTTTTTTTGTTTGAGAATAAAGGTTATAGAGTGATCATTGACTGTACAGAATTTCCAATTAAAAAACCCAACCGTCCTTTACAGCAACAAAGAACATTTAGTCATTACAAAAATTGTAGTACTTTAAATGGTATAATAGGTATTATGTCTTCAGGGGCTACCTGCTTTGTATAACATTTACATTGTGGCAGAAGTTCAGACTAGGAATTTTTCTTTAAAGTAAACCAATGAATGAACTAAATGATGTTTTTATGGCTGATAAAGGGTTCTTAATTGAAGAAGAGTTAAACAAAATTTGTTGTAAATTAAAAAGCCCTCTTTTTTTTTTTCAAAGATAAAATTCAATTTTATGATTCTGAAATTGTTAGTAACTACAAATTGTCTGACAAACGAGTTACTGTGGAAGAGCTGTTTCAAGAATCAAATAATATAAATATTTT
>BMAU01019308.1:0-178341 GCA_019973935.1 Trichonephila clavipes | reverse complement strand
CGCCCGGTTAACTTAAGTTAATTTAATTTATTCTTATTATCCATTTTATAATACCCAGGTTCTAATTTATCATTTGGCGTCACACTATAGCTTAAATTTAAACATTATATCTTTAATGACAAATAAAACAGGACACTAAATTAAAAAGCCGTTCTTTAAATTAACACTTAATTTATTTACAATAACATTTAAATTACGTTAAATACTAAGGATATACATGATTACTTAACTGAATTAGGATCTGAGAGAGAGAGAGGAATCTTGGTGGCCATGTTCGAGTCTCAATCTCGGTTTTCGAAAAAAGGGGTCGTCAGACCAAATTCGGTTAAAATTTTGTGTCAGAGAGTGACTAAATTCGTCGTGCAAGCGCTTATATTTCGCGGCGATTTACCTATGTATTCTGGAGAGGATTCTTTTTCGAAACACAATCAGCTTTTCTGATTGGTCTGAAGTCAGCGGAGGGATATCTTCCGGGGTCCATGACTCCCCAAAACGCGGAAATTCCCAAAAAACATCCCATATCATGATGTATTTATGGGTACATTGCCTTCTTCCAGGCGTGGGAAATGCGTCACCCTTTTCGGTGGGGTGAGAGGCACTCCCAGAAATTCCTCTGCTTGTAAACAACAACAGGGCCGATATACAAATTACTGTTGTAATCCTTATGGAAAGGCGGCCCCCCATCACTCCTCCCCTCTCTCAGATTAACAAAACCAAAATGAATAATAATAAAAAAAAATTTCAGTAAGCAAACGAAATACAGAATTGGCCTAGCGTCGGCAAATGTCTATGTCAAGAACAAAATTTGTAGACTCCTGGTTCACTATCAGCTGTCCACGTCTTATGAGGGGTTCTGTCCATGTTCATCCATGATGTTGGCAGCTCCATCGTCGCTCAGATATTGCTAAAGAAATCTGCTAAACTGCAAAAAAAAAAAAAAAAAAAAAAAAGAACAAAACCTTGTCTCCCAGGGAAACCATATTAGTAATGAAACAACAGTTATGAGAAAAAAAAAAATTAAACTTGGCCCTTGTGACCACCCTTGAAGACTCCAAGCACCAATTTTCAACTCCTCTCACCGCTCATAAAATGAAAATAAGAATGTTAAAAAAAATACAATCAATTTCTGAAGTTCCTAACCTATTCCGTGAGGGAAAACCAAATGAACTATCAACAACTACAATGACGTTAATGTACGAAGAGGAGAAAAAAAAATTTTTACTGAATGGATCACCCAAACAATTCACAAAAACATCAGACACAGACTGACAAATAGAAATAATTAAACAATCACAAAGAATCGTGTGCCACTAAATAATAAAAAAATATTAAGACAAATAACACGTAAGAATACAAAATTGGCGTATGTAACAACTGCGCAACTAATAAAACAACACTAAGGAGTGTTGAACAAAATACATTGATAAGAAATAAACGCCTGTGAAAACATTTACATACAATTCAAGCGTGGCGCTCAGAAACAGACACTTCATAATCGTTTAACATCGAAATCTTGACACGACCAATGTGAAGTGAAAATCCCAGACCATCAAAAAAAAAAAAAAAAACTAGCAGAACTCTTTACATACTCAAGCGTAAAAATTTCAATGGTTCACTAAGAGCATTGATAATATTTAATGAAAATAATTAAGTAAAAGTAAAAAAAATTAGAGATTGAAACGATGAGTGTGCATAAGTGGAGAAAAAAATTTTGTAACTTCATAGAATGCTTGGTAGCCTAAGAAATTAAAAAAATTCACTAAAAGCATTGGTTACAAATAAAAGTTTTAAAAAAATTTAACGGAATTAATTCAGATTTGCAAATTAAAATTTTATAAATTAACTAATCGTATAAATGATAAAAAAAAATATAACCTGCAAGAATGCTGAGTAGCCTAAGGAATTTGAAAAAAAATTCACCACTAGCATTGGTTACAAATGAAAGTTAAAAAAAAAATACTGTAATTAAATTTAGAATTGCAAACTATGAGTGCGCATGTGATCAGTATGCACCCCCAAAGTGTACAAAAGCAAAACAAACAAAACATAACATCCCATTTCCTGCGATATGACGATCGCCGGCAACCGCCAACACAAGAAACAGAATGCAGAATTATAACTAAAAAAATAGCAAATCCGATTGTAAAAAAAAAAAAAAAACTATATCGATTAATATTGTTTAAAAGAAACTTTAAAAAAGCAAAAAAATTTCTTCCACATTCAATACATTTGAATTTCCATTTGAGAAATGAATTCCAGAAATCACAAGTGCAGTTGAAAATTTCAGAAAAAATTAAAAACATAAAATTGATATGCAACCCAAGTCATATGAGGCGATACATACAGAGTAAAGTAATTTAACTAAAAGAAAATTATTGCAAGCGTTACACAGAATTAAACAGTTTCCAATATAAAAAAAAATATCGCTTAACTAATCAACATAACTTTTTAACAATCCTCGTAATACAATGTATCCACAAGTCCAAATAATATTAAAAAAAACTAAAATTGTTTCACTATACGCGCAACAAATATACAAACACGAAAAAAAAAAAAAACACAAGATCCTCGATTTACAACAATACCGCTAACTCAATTCATCGAAAATCCTCTAATTAATAACTCAAGTACAATCCTATAACAACAACCCAAAATTCTCAGTAACCTTAAAATGATTCCTCGATAATCCAAAATTGCCTTTACCTCAGATCGTTCACATCTTATGCCTCAACAACACTAACTAAACTCATCTGCAACTACCGAATAATCAATTGACTGCTCCACAATACCATGAACTAAAACCATCTATGCTCAGCAATTTATTTACACAAAATCTCACATACTCAATAACACTTAACTAGACTTATCTGCAACATCCGAATAATTAATCGACTTCTCCACAATACCATGAACTAAAACCATCTATGCTCATCAATTTATTTACACAAAATCTCACATACTCAATAACACTTAACTAGACTTATCTTCAACTTTCAAATAATTAATCGACTTCTCCGCAATACCAATAACCAAAACCCATCTTAGCTCATCAACTTATTCACAAAAATCTCGCATAATCCTCCACTCGAACTTTCCTAAATGCATCTCAAAACATTCCTAAATATACCACACAACCATTAATTCAACTTATCCATGTTCATCAACTATTTACTCGGAACTGTACCAAATCATTAACTCAAATTATCCTATCTACATCAAAACAACTTTCTCAATTATACCGTATAATTATATCAACTCAATATTTCCTTTGCCCAAAATCCGTAACTCAAAATATCCTTCTGTACATCAAACAATTTTCTCAAATAAACCATGACTTTCCCTTCAATTCAATTATCGATTTTCATAAAAAACAACCATCGAATAAACGTACACCTTGAACACAAACTCAACTATCTCCATAAAAAAAAAAAACCTTCCCAACCATTCAACAAATTCATCAGTGCAAACTTTATCTATCTCCTTCAAATAACTTTCTCAAATATTCTACGAAATCCCTATAACCCAAACTTATCTAACTCCTTACAAGTAGTGAAACAACAACAAAAAAAAATTCACACCCAATCCTATTCCAACATTTTCAAACCAAAAAATTTATGAGTTTCGAGTCTCATATATCGGCCCTGTTGTTGTTTACAAGCAGAGGAATTTCTGGGAGTGCCTCTCACCCCACCGAAAAGGGTGACGCATTTCCCACGCCTGGAAGAAGGCAATGTACCCATAAATACATCATGATATGGGATGTTTTTTGGGAATTTCCCGCGTTTTGGGGGAGTCATGGACCCCGGGAAGATATCCCTCCGCTGACTTCAGACCAATCAGAAAAGCTGATTGTGTTTCGAAAAAGAATCCTCTCCAGAATACAGAGGTAAATCGCCGCGAAATATAAGCGCTTGCACGACGAATTTAGTCACTCTCTGACAAAACTGCAAGAAAAAAAAATTCACAGTATCAAATTCAAGCAATACATAAAATACACAGTAGCACACGAGATGAAAATTTGTCCTGAAGATCCATCAAGAAACGTTTACAAAAAAAATTGTAAAAAAAAATTTCTAACTCAAAGGATGTAAAAAAAAAATTTTCTAACGACCAAAAATTTTAAGATTCTGGTCAACTGGCACCAGATGATGGTGCAAAGAAAAAAAAAAAAATTAAAATCCTGTCACGGTACCATTATAATGCAACGCCCGGTTAACTTAAGTTAATTTAATTTATTCTTATTATCCATTTTATAATACCCAGGTTCTAATTTATCATTTGGCGTCACACTATAGCTTAAATTTAAACATTATATCTTTAATGACAAATAAAACAGGACACTAAATTAAAAAAGCCGTTCTTTAAATTAACACTTAATTTATTTACAATAACATTTAAATTACGTTAAATACTAAGGATATACATGATTACTTAACTGAATTAGGATCTGAGAGAGAGAGGAATCTTGGTGGCCATGTTCGAGATTCTCCAATCTCGGTATTCGAAAAAGAGGTCGTCAGACCAAATTCGGTGATAAAATTCGTGTCAGAGAGTGACTAAATTCGTCGTGCAAGCGCTTATATTTCGCGGCGATTTACCTCTGTATTCTGGAGAGGATTCTTTTTCGAAACACAATCAGCTTTTCTGATTGGTCTGAAGTCAGCGGAGGGATATCTTCCCGGGGTCCATGACTCCCCCAAAACGCGGGAAATTCCCAAAAAACATCCCATATCATGATGTATTTATGGGTACATTGCCTTCTTCCAGGCGTGGGAAATGCGTCACCCTTTTCGGTGGGGTGAGAGGCACTCCCAGAAATTCCTCTGCTTGTAAACAACAACAGGGCCGATATACAAATTACTGTTGTAATCCTTATGGAAAGGCGGCCCCCCATCAATATGAAAGTTTACACAATGTTGACAGTTTATTTATTATAACATGTTTGTTGTGTTATTTTCATGACACTTTAACAAATGTAACACAAGAAAGCTCTTAATATAAAGTTTCACTTTAACTATTGTGACATCGTTGATGGGTGTGAATCCCCATCTTTCGCTTCAGAATAGGTTTTATGGTTTCACCAGCTGGTCAAGGACAAGTGCCTCACCCATCGATTGTCCCTGAATTTTTTTACGATCAACCAGCTGTGGAATGACCAGTGCACGTGGCCATGGGGCCATTGTTTATTGTCTGAACTCAGGGAGTGAAGTCAGACAGACGGGTCGCCATAATAGTGAAGTAGAGCCGGCGCCCCATTGACAATAGGCGAAGCCTTCTTAAAATAATCATGTCATCTTTTCTAGGGTTTTGTGAAGGGAATACTAGAAACAGGTGGCGTTGGACAAGTGTGTCCAGATGTGGACAAGGAACTATGGCGCCTTGGGCCAGACGGCTCGGGTGTGTTTTGGCGTGTTATGCGCCAATAAGAAGAAGGAGGAGGTCAAGAGAGACTTTGGTGACCTGCGAATAAGAAGGAGTGAGGGGCGTGTTGTGAACACACCCCTGGTGGTTAAAAAGGGTTCTTTTTCAGGAGACGAGAGGATACCCGGAGAAAAAGAGAAGTGGAGACCCGAAAGGAGAGGTCGAGAGAAAAAGGACAAGAGAGTCCGGGAGAGAGAACGGACGGAAGGAGACGGAAAGAGAGTCAGGGGAGAGAGAGAGTGATGCCCGCCTTGAATGAAAAAAAGGGCTGAGTCCGGAAATTGGAGAAAAGAAAAAGACGATGAACGCCGGTAGCGTTGAGTATGGGAATAGGAACTGAGTACACCGGCTTGGAAAAATTACTTCATTAAGAATTGTTTATCAAATAAAGAATATTTTTTATATTATATTAGCCTGTAATCCTTAATTATTGATGGATAGCTACTCACGACGTTACAGCTAATATATATATATATATATGAAATTGGTGGCAGCGGTTTTGATCCGGTATTTAAGTAAATAGATGCCCGAATCCTTTATTTTACGTGAAGAGAAAAAAAATGCCAGCCGTGTGCGATTGTGATGAAGCGAGTTTAATGACGCCTAATTCCTGGAGTTCCCAGCTGTGAGAAGTGCTGGATGCAAGTGTCTCCCATTCCTGCTAGTGATGAAGTGTGCCCGACTGTTTTGGAATATTGCTTGCTATGAGATGTTTTGGTGGTGTCCCCAGCTGTGAGAAGTGCTGGATACAAGTGTCTTCCGTTCCTGCTAGTGATGAAGTGTGCCCGCCTGTTTTGGAATAGCTTGATATGAGATGTTTTCCAGCTGTGAGAAGTGCCGGATACAAGTGTCTCCCGTTCCTGATAGTGATGAAGTGTGCCCGCCTGTATGTGCCAGAATTCCTGAGTGTTCCTGTGTGTCTTCTATAAATTTGAAGGTGAGTCTTTTCATTGAGATTATTTTCGGGGCAGCAACTGAGTATTGATTTTGTATGTAAAATGTTTTAAATAAGGAATATAAAGACTAGGTAACGTTGGTAAACAATAAGAGACTAGAAAGATTTTAAGTTTTGTATGAAGTGTATAAATGTGCAATATTAGTGTTGTGGTTTTAGATTTGTAAAATTTAGTATACAGTAGTTATACTTGTTTTGTTGGCACAGTATTGTGTAGAGTATTGTAGGGGTTTTAGATTTGTGAAATTTAGTATACAGTAGTTATACTTGTTTTGTTGGCACAGTATTGCGAAGGGTATTGTTGTGGTTATATATTTGTGAAACGCGCGCGCGTAGTATACAGTAGTTATACTTGTTTTGTTGACACAGTATTGAGAAGGGTATTGTTGTGGTTATAGATTTGTAAAATTTTTAGTATACGGTAGTTATACTTGTTGAATTGGAGAACACTGATGTGTAACTTATTTGTTTTTAGATTTGCGCATATGGGTAAAATATAGTTAAGTCTAGGTCTAGTGTATTGTTAGGTTACCTTGAGTCTTTGTATAATTTTTGTAAGGATTAAGTTTAGATTTGATTTTGTGTGTATTAGTGCATCATGGCATTTCTGTTAAGAGAAAGAAAAGACGTATTGTTAGAGGTTGCGAAAGAATTAAGGGTAGAAATTGATATTACTTTACCCAAGATAGAATTTAAGAAGAGAATCTGTCAAAGTAAATACTATGACGAAGAGTCAGTTAAATGTTTGTTGGAGGGTATTTTGGAAGAAGAACGTGAAAAACAGGAAATTAAGGAAATCGAAGAACGTAGACTAGCTAGAGAACGTGAGTTAGAAAGATTGGGATTTCAACTCAGAAATAAGTTAAATGAAAATAAATTGAAGGCAGGGAATAGGATTAACGATCTCGCAAATGTTTGTATTTTGTCAGGAAAACGTACCGCAGAAGTTAGTGAACCGGTTAATAAGTGCAGGCCTTTAATTAACCCGGTAGTTAATAAAAGCATGGAGAACGCTACGTCTTGTGATTTTGAAAAGAAGAATTGTGACCCCCCAGTGAGATGTACGAACGTTTCCCACCCTTCTGAATTAGGAGGGAAAGAATTCAACGTGAATAGAAGTAGTGATTGTGACGTGAAAATGAAAGTAGGGGTATGTGAAGGAAGGGTCAAAACTGTGGTGATGGGTGCACAGCGGGTAATAATTCCGGATAACATTGGAGATGGCTCTTTTGAATTGAAAGGAGATAAGGGAGTCGCGAACCCTGAAGGATTGATTTGTGAGAATATCTGCGAGGAGAAATATACCATTGGGACGTTAATGGGTTGTGAAAAGCAGTTAACAATGAATCGGGAAAGTTTTCGAAATCATACAATAGCTAAGATAGCAGGGAAAGGGGGGAAAGAAAACACGTGTAAAGCAGATGTGCGGAAATGCTCAGAAGACGGGTTAGCAATGCGATTACCTCTCTCAGAACCAAGAGAGATTTATAAGGATAGTTTAGAGACGGATAATGGGTCTAACATTGGTTCAGAATGTAGTTTCGAGATAGATTTAGCCGGAAAAAGAGATCGCAGTACAGTTTATCGTCTTAATTTAATAAAATTGTACCGTAGAAAGCCGGAATTGGAAAATTTGGTTATGAAGAATAGCTCAGAAGGAATAGATTCCGAAACTCTCTATTCGGTAAAGCTATTTATGGATTTTGGTTTTCAGGGTAATTTAAGGAAAAGTCAATTGTATTTTAAATTACCGCCTGATCGAAGTAGCTATTTAAAGATGATTAACGCTAAGAAGAAAGAAAGGTTTCTACCAGGTCCTGGGACGATTGTTTTAAGACAGAAGGATATTAATTTGGTTACGGGAAAGCCATTTAGAATTAAAATTTGTTGTTCATCCCAGATGTTAATAATTCACTACGAGAGAGGATACAGAGTATCTTTTAGATTTAGGTGTGAACGGGATGGGGCAGTCAAACCGTACTCTGCCCGTTGTTTGGTTAGGGAGAGTGAACCGATACCCTTACCCGCGTATCAAATGTATAAAGTATGGGAATTTGAACCAGGTGACGCGAGCCGAGATTTATTTTTTTTAAGAAGGGAAAGTTTGGTAGAAAAGATCAACGCGGCATCGTGGGTGACTGTATTGGATTTATGGAAGTGGTATTTTCGTCGTTCACTACTGATGAATTATCCGAAGCACACCACATGCGTTATGCCAGTTGGCATGTACATTATTAAAAAATCGAGGTTTAAGTTTCTTTGTGCTTATGATGAATGTAATTTAACGACTCGGATTTTGAGGTTGTTAGAGCCGATTGAAGTACCGCGAATGGTCGATATAGACATTCTGATGGAAATTTGGAAAAACCGTGTAAAGAAAATAGACTTTGTGTTAAAATGGTTGAGTAGGGTTGGGTCGGAAGTCGGACCGACTAAAGGTAAAATAGAGCCATGGGCAAGTTTGTTCCGTGTAGATATAATGTAGATATAGTGAAAATTCATTTCATGAGCTACTGAGGCTTGTTAATTATATTCCCAATTAAAGTGTTTCCTCAATAACTAACGTAATAGAAGACAATACCATGAATTGTGAATAACCTGTTATGATGGTTGTGATAATGCTTGCTGATAGCCATAATTTAATTAAATTTAAAAAGTCTTAGTTTAAACTTCTTAATTTAAAAATTTGGTTTTTATGTTTTTTGCAAATCTTGGAATTTATAAATGTTTATTTTGTTTATTTAATATCGTTGGAAACACCGTTGGAATAAGTAGATGGGAATGAGTAATTCGTATGGTTGGTGCTAGGTGTGAATTAATATTTGTATGGGTATGTGTTGGTGGTGAAAGGTGGAAGGAAATTATGTGTTATGGTAAATATTTTGTGTCTCTTAGGACTGTGTACGCTCACAGATGTTTAACACAATTGAATGAGCGATTGATGTATTAAAATTATAGAAATATTATAATTTGAGTTAATTTCTTTAAAACCCTAAATTTTGAAGTGTGATGTAACTGTATGAAATGGAAAAATTGGTCCAAGATTCGGAATTTAAGTTTTTTTTGTAAAGTGTAAGTTTTATAGACTTTTGGATTTATTTGTTTAATTTACTTGTGATTCTATGTGTTTCTTGGATTGCTGTCCTGATCGGTCTCATTGATAAGACAACCCTTTGGTGTGAAATGTTGCGAACTGAACCAAACTGAGGCCAGAGCAGTCCAGTGAAATGGACCTTTTTCAGGGGGAAGGAGTTGTGACATCGTTGATGGGTGTGAATCCCCATCTTTCGCTTCAGAATAGGTTTTATGGTTTCACCAGCTGGTCAAGGACAAGTGCCTCACCCATCGATTGTCCCTGAATTTTTTTACGATCAACCAGCTGTGGAATGACCAGTGCACGTGGCCATGGGGCCATTGTTTATTGTCTGAACTCAGGCAGTGAAGTCAGACAGACGGGTCGCCATAATAGTGAAGTAGAGCCGGCGCCCCATTAACAATAGGCGAAGCCTTCTTAAAATAATCATGTCATCTTTTCTAGGGTTTTGTGAAGGGAATACTAGAAACAGGTGGCGTTGGACAAGTGTGTCCAGATGTGGACAAGGAACTATGGCGCCTTGGGCCAGACGGCTCGGGTGTGTTTTGGCGTGTTATGCGCCAATAAGAAGAAGGAGGAGGTCAAGAGAGACTTTGGTGACCTGCGAATAAGAAGGAGTGAGGGGCGTGTTGTGAACACACCCCTGGTTGTTAAAAAGGGTTCTTTTTCAGGAGACGAGAGGATACCCGGAGAAAAAGAGAAGTGGAGACCCGAAAGGAGAGGTCGAGAGAAAAAGGACAAGAGAGTCCGGGAGAGAGAACGGACGGAAAGAGACGGAAAGAGAGTCGGGGAGAGAGAGAGTGATGCCCGCCTTGAATGAAAAAAAAAAAGGGCTGAGTCTGGAAATTGGAGAAAAGAAAAAGACGATGAACGCCGGTAGCGTTGAGTATGGGAATAGGAACTGAGTACACCGGCTTGGAAAAATTACTTCATTAAGAATTGTTTATCAAATAAACAATATTTTTTATATTATATTAGCCTGCAATCCTTAATTATTCATGGATAGCTACTCACGACGTTACACTATATACTTATTCTATGTATATATACAAACATCGAAACTAATTAATCGATAATTGAATTCCAAATATGGTAATAAATTCAGGCATTAAAATTTTCAGATTAAAATGTGTGTATAGTAAAATATAAATTTGTGTCCATATATAAAATATAAAAGTCCTGTTCACATCCTTACATAATCAAAATAAAAAAAGCCATTTTTGAATCTATAATTATCTTTCAAAAAAAAATTGCAACATATTTGTGTGGTATTTATGAACACAACATTTGTGTTTTTCAGAGTTTGAATGTGGTATAAACCTATCATACAAATGTAAAAAAGTTTTTACTATATGTAGCAAATATGCACACATTTATTGGTTTTTGCACAATTTGAAAATTTATCGCTATAGATTAGATTTATTTTTGCATAAATATAAAAGTCTGAAAAAAGACTCACGTATACTGATATTATCCTGCTTATAAGTCCTGAATGAATTTGTTGCATTGAGTTAGTTACAAGTATTGACTCAAGAAGATAACTTGGAGCAATTGTATATTTATCGAGAATTAGGATCATGAAACACAGTAATAATATAAATTTTTTTAGGTTTACTTTTTAACTTTAAAGTACTAAAATATAGTACTACAATATATTATCGTATAGTTTGGTACATCATGAAAATATTCAGTTTTATCAGCAATACTAGAATTCAAAAGTCTAATTGCATTATCAGCTGAGGGTGATTTTTAGATGCATCATTTTCAATAGTGTTCCATCTCTTTGAAATATTGTTTCTCAACAAGAAAATATTAATGATAAAGCTTCTAAGTTATATAAACAATTTTTAAAACAGAAATAGGCCTTGAAATCAATCTTAATTAAATAACTATGAGAATTTAAAACATAATCGAGCAGAAATGTTTTTAGTAATGTTAACCGAAATAATTAATCATTTCACACTGCAAGAGTCAATTGTGCTGAAAAATATTTTTCATTCAATTTAAGAGTGGAAAATTGATTTAAATGAAACTGAAACCAAAACCTAAGCTGTGGCCTTAAAATAGAATGATTTGTACCAGTACATTGTGAAGCCTTTAAAGCAGTGCTTCTCAAACTTTCAATACTGGCGCCCCCCTTTTCGATCTCAATTTTTATCGCGCCCCCCTTATACATTAATTATGTACTGAATGCAATAATAATGAACTTTGATGCTAAAGCTACAATAGGCGATCTTAATTATAAACCATACAAATTAGTAACATAAGTATTGAATTTTGTATACTACTTTTAAGTAATAAATAAATAATATAATAGGATAATTGTTATGTGTGTTATTTTTCCTTTCTCTAATTTTTAAATTGAACATATTGCAAAATGCGGTGGCTGCTTAGAAGACAAAATATAGATATCTGCTAAATATAGAAAAAGAACTCAGAGGGTCAATTTCTAATCATAAGCATTCCTTATAAAAACTTTGCTTTCCAAGACAAGCCCTTGGAAGTCATTAATATTTATTAAACTTGTTCTTAATTTAGTAATAATGAATTAGTTATAAACTACTATGGAGCACTTACATTAAAAGTATACCGGCTGAAGAACCCGCTTGCACGAGTTCATTTATAAGAAAATAAAACATTATTGAAATAATCGCTGAATTTTGTAAGGAGCGTAAAGCCAAGTGCGCGACAATGTTTACAAAAATGCAAAATGATTTTTTTTAAAATGATTGCTCAAAGTATAATTAGTTTAAAGCGAACTATAATTTTAAGCCTTACAGAATTATCATTTAGAATTGATGTTGAATAATGAACAATAATATAAAATTCAGATGAAGAATAATTGTATTATTTTTAATATTTAAAGCGAAAAGACTTCAACATGTTTTAACCCTGGAGCAGGCACGCACTCGATACTAATGGTCCAGCGGGGTTATTGAGTCACCCCAATCTTTTTTTATAATTATTTTTATAGTACACAATAAAAATCGTAATTCCAGTGAATAATTTAACTATGAGAAAATATACTTACCTACTTTCAAGGACTTTTCAATTTTTCTTTGGTAACAAATAAACAGTTTTGCCAGAATTAACGATTTCGTAATCTATGTGTCCCGCGTGACCACTTTCGGGTAAAAAGTGTATTCATTATGATAATATATATGTTACTAATAAAAAATTTTGTAAAACGTTTTTCGTTGTGCTTTATATATTTTAGAATACTCTTAAATAATCTCTCCGTGGTTTTCCAAATATCATAAAACTATTTTCATGGAAAAAAAGCGCAACAGAGAATACATTACTTACAACTTCCCTAAATGAGAAACAAACACATAAGAGAGGGGTCATAAGTAACTGTACCAATAACTTAGAAGGTCAAACAGATTACAGCTATAATGTGCAGTATTTCAAAAATAATGACAGCGATGAATTTTTTATGTTCCTAAATTTTTTCGATTCTGGGTACGGGATCTGTTTTTTCTCTGAATGAGTGGTATGTTAGGATTAAAAAGAAAGCGTCATAAAAAAATCTCTCATCATTGGATTACAGAAAATCAAATAAAAGTTTTTTTGTTTGGTTATAGGATCAAAAATAGCTAATTAGGTATTGAAGAAGTTTTTATTTTTGATGACTTAATATCGCGCGTGCGCCTATAAATTATATCAGAGCAAAAATGCATTTTTTATTATGTCTGAAAGCATTTTGTTTTACTTCATTCCAGTAAATTAAATATTTTTAAATCTTTTATTTTCGATATGCTCGCGCCCCCTCGTAAGGTTATCGCGCCCCCCAGGGGGCGCGCTCCACAGTTTGAAAAACACTGCTTTAAAGATATCTGTTATAAAATAATAATATTTGGCGCTTTGATAGTGTTAGTAATTATCACCTATAAATGTTTGAAAATTATTTTTTATAAATCATTGTCTCCTTAGTTGGAAAAAAAGAAATAGAAATGAATCATACTAAGATATGGGATTATTATTAGGAATTGTTTGAAACAAACTATTACACTATAGGGAAACATCCCAAGTTATTTCCGAGAAAAAAATTCCATACAGGAGCATACAAAATTTTTGTTAGATAGCTAGTTTAAATTAGTAATTAAAATTTATTTAATATGCATTATTTATTAACATTTAATTTTAATATTACATGATTATAATACAAGTGAAGCATATGAAAATTTTATTTTTAACTAAGAAATTCATTGTAGTAATTTATAAAATGCTTTTATCATATTCTGTTGAAAGACTATCAGTGACATCGCTTCATTGTGTACTCATGAAGAGTATTTTTTAAGATGTATGACAAAAAGAGGGTTTTTTTTGTGTCAGTTTCAAACTTTATTTGATTTAATATGGATATATAAAGTTTAAACATTGTTATTGTATACTAATTTTTTTGAAACACAACTGTTCTATAAAAATTCCCAAGACATAGTAAGATGTGTTGAAATATATGATGACTCTGTAATGAAATAACATTTGCCAGCTTTGATTGTCTGACTTTAATTAATAATTATCATTTATGAAGGTTTGAAATTTCTTTTTAGAAATGACTGTCTTCAAAGATCAAAAAAGAAAATACTCTTAGTTCAAGAAAAGAATCATGTTAATACATAATTTTTACAAATAATGACTAAATTTTATTGGATTATTCTTTATTACAAATTATTTCTTATGAGTTATTGAATTACATATAAATTGTCTAATAGATGTAAACCACACAAATATTTCCATACACTTTTAAAAAATAAATCAATGAATAATATTTAAAGTTTTGATATCCTAACAATAATACTGAAATGGATTTTCAAGAACAGCAAAAAGGAAACGTTATATGAATATTAAAAAATAACAAATCAGGCTATTTTTTTCATAATTACAAGAAGTTTCTATGTAAAAAATATAATAAAATTTGCTAAGGAATAGGTTTGCTTACAAAGAACGAATGAATGTATTTCAGCCGATCTGCTCTGAAACAATACATTTTAGAATGTAAAAATATTGTTCGGAGTTCCAGGATTTAATGCTATCAATCCAAAAGAGCAAGGCAGTCTTCAGGAGCGATGAAAATTTATTGTTTAGAATCCTTAGAAGTGCCAGATACTGTATCTTTACAACTCTAGAAATACAAATAACTAATGTATTCCATTAGCAGTCACTCGTCCTATTCAACAGCTGAAGTATTAACTAATCGTTGGCTGACTTTTCAGTAGTCAAAACAATACTTTGTTTTGGCGAGCACCACGCCCTATTTAGTCTGCTGGAATTTTTCTCAAGAATTCGTTTACATCGGAGACTATGATATTAGCAGATTTCTTTTTAGAAGCATCAATATATGTTCGCCAGAAATGATGCCAACTTGGCTATGCTTCCATTGAATCGCCATTTTTATGTAACGAACGGAATTGCTTGCGATTTTAACATATTACTTTCTGTTGTATTTATTTTAACGAATTACACATTCAGAACTAATTATTTACACCATTTTTAATGTTCAGTGCACAAAATTTGTAACAATATATATATATTAAGTAACAGCAACAAATAACTTGCAAAAAGAATAATATAGCTATACGAAGTAACAAAACAAAGTACGAAAGTGTTTTGTGTTAGGCGGGAAACAATTGAAAACAAATATCACTAGATCATAATGTCATATGAATTTTGTCCATTATAATATTTTACATTCTCAAATAAGTAATATAAAAAAAATTAATACAATTCCTTATCAGAGTCAACAAAGAAAAATTTTACTTAAGTTACTTTTTACTAAATATAAATTAGTATACACATATGACGGATTCACAATATTAAGTGGCAAAAAAATTTTGTTCAATAGAGCGTTGCATAATTATTTAAATCACAATGTGGCTGGCACTAATAAAAAAAGAATTTCTGAACCTAAAAGTATACAAAAACATGAAGCTTAAGAATAGAAGAATAAACTTAAATCTAATACTATAAATAAAACTATATATATATATATATATTTAGTCACGAAATAAAAACTAAAAAGACTAGAAAATATATTAAAAATATTTAACGTACTAAAAAGAATTTAAAGAATATAAAATAGCAAATTCGAAAGTTGCGCACAACCAGAAGTGTAAAACGATCGGCTGTTATTGTTTACTTAAACGCACATGGAAAATCACGTGTCATCGGAATGATCGCAGCGCCCTCTACTGATGAATCGAGTCCATTCTTTCCGAATTTTTTAAAATTTAATTTTTAAGTGATTTTTCAGTGTTATGACGTCATATCATGTCACGTTTCTCAGTAAGTGGACAATTTATACTTTTACATGCAGTTTTTCAAGATTATTACATATTTTTACTGTAGCTATGTTAATCGGTTGGAATATTTATTCAATTTTCCTATTCTTTGATATTTAAATAGGATTATTTTTCGAATAAATCATTTTTTTAAGGATTCAACTAAAATTTTGTTTTGTTGTTTTGGCAACATTTAGGTATTATCGCGGGATGTTTATGTGTGTGATTTTGCTTAAAAATTACAACTTACAATTTCAGTATTTTTTCGGAGAACTTATTTCTTTCTTTAGAATGCGAAAGTTATATAATTTCCAAAAACTAAAACTCTCTCTTCTTATTGACAATGATATTTCAGTTCTTATTACTGTGATTGACATAAGTATAGTAGTTTCGTTTTCGTTATCTGTTTTAGATAGTATGAAATTAATAGTATTTTGCAATTTTATGTGTCTTTATTTTAACCTTTAAGGGTATACTATTGGCTCCAGTGTATAAAATTGCCTTGCAGAAAATCAAACTTGGGTAATTATACTGCCCAAGAGAAAGCAGTGTTGGTAGTAATTACATATCAAACTGGAATAGGCATCAGAGAAGGAGCAAAACAGACAAATGGCTTAAATCAGTGTTTCTCAAAGTGTGGGGCGCGCCCCCTGGGGGCGCGATAACCCTTATCGAAAATTTAATGATTTTTTTAAAAAAAAATAACCGGAAAGAAGTGAAACAAAATACTTTTTCCATAATAAAAGAAATACACAACAACACTGATATAATTTATGTTTATCATCTGGCGTTCTTCTGTTTTAACATAAAATATTACTCGTTAAAAGAAAAAACGAAACTCAGACCCTGAGAAAAATTCTAAGATAAACATTTCATCACTGTAATTATTATTGAAATACTGTATAATAGTTGTAGAAAGAAAAGGAAGACATGATTCACTTTTCAGCCAGGCAGCATAATACATTTGCTGGTCATTTATTTGATTGACCTTCAAACTTATTGGTAGGGTTTCTACATTAGTTCCATCCCATCTTTTATGTATTTATTTTTCGCATAGGGAAATTGTAAATAATGAAGAGTTTTACGATTTTTGGAAAAGAATTGATTGATTTTTGGAGGATTATTTGGCTAAGATTTATTTTTACGAGTAATCTCAAACATATAAAGCATAGTGAAAACCATAATCCTTTTTAGAGCATCCGTATTTTTTTCTGAATACACTTATAACTAGGCAGCGGTGGCATCTGTGATCTGTATTGAAGGAAGTTGAAACTGATGCATATTATTCATGATTGAGAAACACGATGAAGATGAAACGAAAGGAAAATTTTCAATGGCTTCCTAAACAACTCCATCAACTGAAATATGAAGCCATAGGTGTACTACAAGATTCAGTTCTACTTGTCAAAAAAGACACAAGAAAGAAAAAGTCCAACTTGCTATTTGTTGATCACCAAAGGTGTCACGAGTTCGAGCCCAGTACCACTAAAGACCCGCCGTGAAAGGGAGAGGCACACGTTAAATCTGTAAAGAGCTCAAACGTCCTCTTGTTGGAATGGTGTGGTAGTTAAAAGAGGCCAGCTCAAGTATCGTCCTCGTCAACCATGATTCAAAATTACGAAATCCGTCTCTAAAAGCCCTCGTGTAGCTGAACAGTGCGACGTTAATATTCACTCACTCGATCATGAATGCTCATTAAAACTACAATTACTTGAACAAAATATGACAGCTTTGCCAGCAAATAACATTTCTGTAATATTAGTGAAAAGTATCTTTGCTTTTCGTCCTTTATTAAGGGCTTTCACTTGTCAATCATTTTAGTTCAGTTTTATTGGACTTTTTCTCAAATCATCAAAGAAAGATTGAACATTCCTTGAAAGCCGGTAAGTATACTTTCTCTTAATTAAATTATTCACTGGAATTCCAATTTGTATCGTGTAGAGTAAAAATAATTCTAAATAAATGATTGGGGTGACTGAGTTCTCTCGCACTACCATCAGCGTTAGTATCGACTGCGTGCCTGCTCCCAGGTTAAAACATTTTGAAGTCTTCTCGCTTTAAATATTAAAAAATAACACAATTATTCTTCATAGGAATTTTATATTCTTTTTCATTACTTAACATTAATTCTAAATGCTAATTCTGTGATGCTTAAAATTACAGCTCTTTTAAACAGTTATTTACAATTATAGCATTTATCTAAAAAAAATCATTTTACATTTTTGTATATAATGTCGTGCACGCAGTTTTACTCTCCTTACAGTTCAGCTATTATATCAAGAATAATGTTATATTTTTTAAAAAAATTAACTCGTGCGAAGAGCCGGTGTTTCAGCCAGTATACGTTTAATGTATCAGTACTGAAAAAGGTATTTTATAAATAATTTCTTAATACTAAATTAATCTAAGTTTAATAATTATCAGTGACTTCCAGGGCTTGTCTTGTAGAGCAAAACGTTATTAGACACTGAGTTATTTTTCTTTATTTAGCTGAGGCCTATATTTTGTCTTCAAAGCAGCCTCCGCAGAAAACCTGTTTAACATAGGTAGGATTTTCAAAAAATGGTAATAGTATACGAAGTGCTTTTGTTTTCAGTGCAGAAATTATGATTGAAAATTGGGTCGCCAGTATTGAAAGTTTGAGAAACACTGGTGTACTATAAAAATAATTATAAAAAAGGATTGGGGGGGGGGTGACTCAATAACCCCGCTGGTCCATTAGTATCGAGTGCGCACCTGCTCCAGTGTTAAAACATGTTGAAGTCTTTTCGCTTTAAATATTAAAAATAATACAATTATTCTTCATGTGAATTTTATATTATTGTTCATTATTCAACATCAATTCTAAATGTTAATTCTGTAAGGCTTAAAATTATAGTTCACTTTAAACTAATTATACTTTGAGCAATCATTTAAAAAAATCATTTTACATTTTTGTAAACATTGTCGCGCACTTGGCTTTACTCTCCTTACAAAATTCAGCGATTATTTCAATAATGTTTTATTTTCTTATAAATGAACTCGTGCAAGCGGGTACTTCAGCCGGTATACTTTTAATGTATCAGTACTCCATAGTAGTTTATAACTAATTAATTAATACTAAATTAAGAACAAGTTTAAGTATTAACGACTTCCATGGGCATGTCTTGCAAAGCAAAGTTTTTATAAGGAATGCTTATGATTAGAAATTGACCCTCTGAGTTCTTTTTCTATATTTAGCAGATATCTATATTTTGTCTTCTAAGCAGCCACCGTATTTTGCAATAAGTCCAATTTAAAAATTAGAGAAAGGAAAAATAACACACATAATAATTATCCTATTATTTTATTTATTTATTTATTACTTAAAAGTAGTATACAAAATTTAATACTTATGTTACTAATTTGTATGGTTTACAATTAAGATCGCCTTTTGTAGCTTTAGCATCAAAGTTCATTATTATTGCATTCAGTGCATTATTAATGTATAAGGGGGCGCGATAAAAATTGTGATCGAAAAGGGGGCGCCAGTATTGAAAGTTTGAGAAGCACTGGCTTAAATACCTGTTGAGGAAGCAGGTAGTCGTAAGATAAATTATTTTTGGTACTTATGTACTATCCTAACAATCGCCAACGTTCAAAATAACTTGCGAAGTTGGAACCCCGATTTCGCATGTCATATATATGCTGAATTGTGAGTCATGTGCTTCGTTTCATATAATGTCACCAATAGATTGCGGTTATATGTAAGTACCTTATTTTTTCAAATTATGCTTTTGCATTGATAAAGTTAGTTTAGTTCTTTTTATGTCAGTTAATGTTAGTATTGTACTTCATTTTTCAATTTATTTTTATTATCGGGATATATATACTTTGGATAATTTTTTTTATTTAGTACTAACGTATTGTTTCACAATCGCCAACGTTCAAGACAACTCGCCACTTTGGCAATCCCAACTTTGTATGCGTTAAATTGGCGAACATGTGCTTCATTTTGTATAATGTCACCAATAGGTTGCAATAATACATAAGTACCTTTAATTCTGTACATTACTATAACATAAGACTGGCCACAACACCAATTTGGCGTGATTTTAAAATCATGCCAAAAATGAGTAGCCTACCAATATGAAATTATTATGAGTATTATCTTAGCCTATTTTATCTTTCCCTCCACTAATCCTTAATTAATTCAATATATAATTTTTGTTTTTTTATATTTTAGTACTTAAATTTTTTTTTTCTGGCGATTATGTGTGAAGGTCTCCTAGGACCTCACTTTGAGAACGAGAATAAATAGGAGTCATGTAAGAACCAGTAGCCATTTTTATAAGCAACTTTCTTTATTTGGTTATCTTATCCAAATAGAATCAAAGACTTATTGACAAGTTTATCTAACTAGTATTATGAGGTTTTAAAGGTAATATCCTTTAAATTAACTTAATTAATTAATGATCCAATTAATTAATTTATTAAATAACAATCACGCAGAGATTACCACGATAAGAGATCCCAGAATTATATTTAATAATGTTCTCATTGAACATTTAACTTTAATCTCACTCCTAAAACTTTAATGAGACTTTAATTATAAATCTATAATTACCAACGGAATCTCAACTCTTCTTGATATTAAATTATCTCCAACAAGAAATCTTCAATTCAAATTCACTATAACTTTATGCTTCAATATCTATCTCCTACTGCTGTAACTTTACTATTTCGTTTGACTTAAATACTTTATCTAATCTGCATATATAACAAGGAATCCCGTCCGCTTTTTGGAGTTGATTGGAAATAGGTAGGGAATTAAATTTCCCTAAAAAGGTCGACTCAGAAGGTTAGTGATAAAGTTCCGTATAGATTTGTCACATATGTACTGCAAATATTTTTTTACACATTGCGATGTCTTTGGCAAAATTAATCAGTGGTATTTTCCTGAAATATGTTTTTTATCTGTTTTTGACAATTTTTAAAATTTTGTTTGATGTCTGTCTGAAAGGCAAATAGCAAACTAAATATTTTACAGTATATATATTATGTTTGTACGAAAATGTTTATACTGATTTAATCAAAATATTGAGCCTTCTTTTATTTTTGATATCTTTTTAAGATTTAATTTTATGTTATAACTAGCTATACCTAGCTAAATGTTGCTGTGGCTCAGTCAGCTTTAAAAGACTGGTACACCATAAAATATGCCATAAAGCTTACAAAAGTAATACACAAGAATTCAAACAAATCTATATCTATATATACATATGACGCATTTGTTTGTCTGTCTGTTTCCTTATAACTCAAGATCCAGACAACCAAATAACGTGAAATTTGGTACACATTCACAAAATTACATGGGGAAGGTTCTTAAACAGGTTTCGTTCCATCCCAACCTCACTCTGGCCTCCTCCAGCCAAAAAGAGTGCTCCATGTGCATGTTCTGAGCCATGGGTTCATTTTAGAGAAAACTTAACTAAACAAAAGCAGTAAATAATTTGATATACTTCTTTGTTATATGTACTTTACTGCAAGCAAATACTGTAACAAATATCACATTACTTACTACATTCCATTCCATTATTCATAGGAATGCATTGTCATTTTTGGCTACAGTCATGCCTCTGTGAAAAAGGGGGAGAGTATAGACTTGCAAACACCATGCTTTTCTCATGGGCAGTTGTATACTCAAGCATTTATTAGCATTTTGAGTGTTCTAAAGTAAACATTCACAAAAGTTCACTAGGATATGCGAATAACTTTATTTTCAGAATTATTTCATCTGCCATAAACTTTTTTTTTCTAAACTACATTGACCATATTTTATTTTTTGAGAAAAATTGTTACTTTATAAATTCTTCATGCTATAATAATAAAAATATTCCAATGCAATTTATATAAATAATTTAATGAGGATTGACAAAGAAAAGTTTGCAATTTAAAACAGTACACTAGGTTGAGCACAGGTCTAAGTAATTCTAAAATAAATTACAATAGTAACAAGTACAATGATACAAAACTAAACTATAGAGTATGACGAACTAATTATATTTTGTAAAAGGCTTTTCACAAAATTAACGCAAATTACAGAATTTTTCAGATTTTTAAGAAATAACAAATGGAATTTTAGCTTCTTTTATATGTAATGAAACGAATTCTTATGGGATGACATCAAACTAGAGCAGGGTCTGTAGATTTTTCAGAGAGAACACTCAAATTATCAGTGAAACTAAAAGATATTCAAAATTTGTGAGGAGAGAGAGAGGGACCTTTTTAATATTAAAAATTATATTATATATAGTTTTTTTTTATACTTAAGTATAGCTTTAGAAAAAATAACCTTTTTTTTATTCCTCCTAAATCTAAGACCTATTGAAGGTATTTTTACTTCTGTGACTTGATTTAAGAGCCTGTCAAAATAGCATATCTTCTACTGATGGTGCTAAAAGTATGAAAGAAGTAAACTGTTTCAGTTTTATGCAAAATATTGGTGGTGGTATGCAAATGGTCTCATGAGTAACAAACTTCATTATCCAAGTATTTAATAATACCTTGACCACAAATCACTTAATAATCACTAGTCAAGGTTCTCTTGGATAAAAGGAATAGTAAGTACTTAGATTTAGTGCTACGCAATAAAGTTCTACGGAATTAAAGGGAAAATGCTCTGAATCAATTTACATCATGTTTAGAATCAAATTGTTCCATAAAAAAAAGGCATAAAATATTTGGAACTGGAAAAACTGTTTCATGTGGTTAACATTACTTTACGTCTTAATACTTTCAATGTATTATCACAAAAGGTGAAGGAAATGTTATACATATAATTGGAAGAAGAAATGCTTCAGAAGTATGCTACAAATTCTGAAGAAGCTTACTGTAGTAATCAGAAAGTTGTTTAGAGGCAAAACAAATACTAGATTGTGTGTTACTCCAACCAATCATGTTTTTAAATGGGCTCTCTGTTTTGCTGGAAAGATGAACCAACAGTACTGTAAAAGTCAAGTGTATAAAGAGAAAAAGCTGAGTCTTATTAATTTCCCCTAAATACTTTGTAGATAACTAGACTAGTAAAAGTAGAGTTACATCTACATTTCACTATAAATCTGCAAAAGGCTATAGATTAAATTCATAAACAAGTTGCACCAGGTCGAAATCACGTGATCCATTGGTAAACAATTTCATGTTCTTCCCTTTAATGTGTGGAATTCCTACACTTGAGCTGCTTACATCTTTTGCATGAACTTTATTCTTAATATTTATTTATTACTATATTGTTGCATTATCCTAGTTTAATAATTAGGAGGGAAGTAATTTTAGTATAATTTTTGTTTTAGTTTATAAATAATAGTGTTATTTATTGTTAGTATGCCAAGCCTATTGATGGCAGTTACTTGTTGTTTGTTTATATACAGTGAGCCGCAAAAATATTCGTACACTTGCAATTTCTAATAAAATTTAATGTTTTCAACTAATAAAAATTAATATATTGGAATTGTAATTTTTTTATGATATCTGCAACTTATTCTTAATGGAATGACATAGTTAATTTTTTAAAAATAGTATAACTATTTTTTTAATTAATAAAATCAAAAAGCTACTAAAAATTATGCCACTAAAGTCTTCGTACACTTAAAAATCTCAGCATAGTTTTAAGTATTATATTTCTTTCTTAATTTAGTACTTAGTAGGATATCTTTTAGTTTCCACAACAACTATTAAACGTCTTGGTACATATTTAATCAGTTTTTTGTGATTTCTGCATCGATTTTCCTCCATGCTTCTATGATTATTGTTTTCACTTCCCATTATTTGTTTATATGTCATATGTTTTCATTTTTTTACATCAAATTCTCACGAAATACGTTCTACTGGGTTTAATATAATTTGGGGACTGTTATAGAGAAACCAGCGGCGTACATTGAGAGCAGTGCGCTTGGCGTCATTATCCTGTTAAAAAATGTAGTCGTTTCCAATATCCAAATTTTGGGCAGATAGTTTAAAATTTCTTTCTAAAATATTTAAATAAATCCCATGATTCAGAATATCAACAAAAAATAGCACATTACCTAATTCTGTGGCTGATTTACAGCCCCACGCAAGAACACTTCCACCTCCATATTTTATTGATCCAACTAGATTCTTGCGATTAAGTTTTAGGAAATTCAAAATTGACAGCCAATTGATTGGGATGGCAGATAATTGAACATTTTTGGTTCTAATGAGCCTATAATAGCTTGTAAATGAAAAAAATAAGGAGTTTAATCCCATGAATTTATGTGGAACAAGAATTCCTCCACCTCCATGCTTCAGCATTGAAGTGAAGGTGTTCTGGTGTGGGGGTGTAAGTGTACGAAGACTTAAGTGGCTTAATTTTTAGTAGCTTTTTGATTATTAATTTTTTTAAAAAATAGCTAAATTATTCTCAAAAAATTAACTATGTAATCCCATTAAGAACATGTTGCAGATATCATAAAAAAAAATTATAATTCCAATATATTAATTTTTATTAGTCGAAAACATTAAATTTTATAAGGAATTGCAAGTGTACAAACACTTTTGTGGCCCACTGTATTTATTTATCTCTCTCATTCTAGTTTATTTTTCCGTACATTTATATTTAGTCCCTAATTATTTTTTAGTTTATTTGCACACAAGAATGGTTTACAGTGTAGAATTGAGACCATTGAATTTGAAAAACTTCTCACAGGTTAGTAGATTGATATATCCATCCATACAAATTCATAAAATAGTTTTAATTCCTAAGAAACATGTACATATGAAATAGTCCCATAATGAAATATAAACGTTTATACCGTTCATTGTCAAATTCCCTTAGTAATTACGAGCTACTAATGTTTAATTTTTTTTAGAAATGCTATCGCTATAATTTCTCATATAAAAGAGAAAGGAAAATTCAAGAACATGGAATGCGTGTCAACACATTTTTGTAGTAAAATTGATCAGTAACATGGATATTTTTGTTTATTTAAAATTTTTGACAACTATTTCTAATGTTTAACAAGAGATTTCTAATATTTTATACAATTTTTGCACTTAATTATTATATCTTACTGATAATATCTAATCGAATTGTCTGGAAATCTTATGAATTGCTTTTTGAATTTTTTTAAAACAAAAAAAATGTATAATTTTTAAAAAATAATCACAAAAAAGTATTAAATGTCGTTAACCCAAACAGATAAAATGACTCTAAAAAATATTAAATAAAATCATTTCCTGAATCAGATTAAATAACTGATAAAAAGTCAAATCATGCGGAGAGAGAGAATTTTTAATATTTTCACTACATTCAAACTGGAAAATATCTCATTAAATTTACGACATAAAATCTTAGATTTTGGTACACCAAATGATTAGGCAATTAAAAGGACACAAAAATTTTAAAGTAATATTTGTCTCTCAAAAGTTGCTACCAATTTTATTCGCTCATTTAAGCACTATCAAAATTAATTTAATCAAAAGAAATGTAAAATATATCACACATAGGAACTAGAAAGCAAAAACAGGAAATTCTGCATTAATTTGCAGGTCACTTGCAAGACTTTTAAATTGTGTTTTTGAGAAATTATATATGGTATGGATCCAAATTAAACGAATTCTTGTGAGAGCTTTGAAATTTAAGATCTTAAAACTAGCAGTTATAAAAGCCACATCTATATACACACACAATCAACCTTCTGAATTTACATAAAACAAATTAGAATACTGAAACCCTGCAATTTTTAGGAAAAAGTTTTGAATAAAAGAAACAAATACACTTATAATACAAAAATATACAATGTAGCTATTTTTTGTAAAATATCTCGATACAGCTATTTTCCAAGTCCTAAAATACAATAATGGGATAATAGCCTCTTTTTGTTGCTCTAAATCCCTTATAAGATGTTAACTGTAAATACAATAATTCTTTTTATAATATTTTTTCATCAGAACCCCGTAGAATTACATTTTAAATATTAAAACCTATTATAACTACGCTTATTTTAAACCACCCTAGTTTTCCTCACTTTGAATTTTATTCCCTAATAAATCTTTACATTGCATATACAAATAACTACATCAAATTGAAGAGGAGGATAGAAACAAACAATAAAACTGACAAAGGGTTTTCTCTTTTTGAATTTCCTACTAATTACAAAATTTTTACAATTAGCTCCTCTAAACTAAGCAAATCATTATCTACTGTAATAATGGGAATATTTGTTAAACATTGAACACACCAACACTTAATGCATATCTATTTCTACTGGTTATGTCTTTCGACCTGGTATTTTATGTGTTTAGTGTAAAATAAACTCCAGTTCCATTTCATGCTTATTTGGAGAAATGCATTGACAAATTATTTTGCTATCACTAATGTGTATCTAAAGTATCCTTTTATATATAATTATATTTATACTTAAAACAAAACAAACAAACAAAACAAAAAAAACGGAAGATGAAACAACGTCAGGGGAAGAAAAAAAAGACTCAGAATTCTCACTCTGGAGTTCAATGTTTGAAAATATAGTAATAAAGATTAAAACTATTACTACATGAAAAAGTTACCAAGGCTTATCATGAATAAATTGAGTTTCATTTACTGAAAATCCCAATTTCTAATACTTATAATCAAGATAATTAACTAACAATAGTATTCACTGTTTTACTAGGACAATCCTACATTTCAGGAAAATTTTCAGTTCCCCAAATTATACAAGAGCAAAACTTTAAATTACTTAAAGTTTGTCGAAGAAATGCTAAATCAGTACTTGTACCATTCAGAAATTTGGTACTTATGGATTAAACTGCAAAATAATTTTGCAAAGCAAAAAAAGATCAAAAACTTAAAAAAATTACTACTTATTACTTTGTTCAAATGTGAGCAGGAACAGTTTCCGCTATTGGCTGTATATTGCAGCATTTGGCGATGTGTTTTGATTTGAGGAAATTGGCCAATATTATAATATACAAGTGTCCAAAATTTGTCTTCTGAACATATGTCACATAAAAATATCAGTGATTTTTGCTAATTAACCCCTTAATAATTTTGAAAAAAATTCCCTGTAATTACCTCTTTTTTACCGCTGAATTTTTCATCAATTTTGATTATGGCAAACAATGCCAAGTTATTCATTTAAGGATAAATATTTTAAAAAAGTTGTACTAAAATTCTCAATATTTCCATTGTTTTTAGAAAGTAAACATCCCACAGATGCTAATCAAATGTCTACACATAAGGCTGTATTTGGTTTCATGATCTTAATTTTCGATAAATATAGAATCGATCCAAGTACTCTTCTTAGATCAATATTTGGAAACTCAATGCAACAAATTTATTCAGGACTTAAGCAGGATAATATCAATATACATGAGTATTTTAGACTTTGATATTTATGTAAAAATTAAACCCCCCAGAATATTCTTATGCTTGTATAAATTAAGGGGTTAAGACATTTCAGCTAGGATTGCATAGATTTCTTTAACACAGTGTTCATATTTTAATAGCATGTAAAAAACTTTATGAAATTTATCATCAAAAATTATTGAATACTAGCTGCATGGCCCAGGCTTTCTCTACTTTTATAAATTGTCTCTTCCCTTCACAAAATCAGCACTTCAAATATTCTTTTTCAACATTATACTTTGTTCTTTTTACCCTCTCCGCTCAGCCCGGTGTTGCTCGGACTTTTACCGAGTTCTTAACTCATAAAAGTACCTGTTTCGAACTTTTTTCGCTCCTTTTCTTCGTCAGACAGGTTTCTGCAAAAACATTATTAATTACAGTTGCCAGAACGCAGCGAAGTATCACGAAAAGGGAAGAAAAGTAGCGAATCGATTTCCACTTGCAATTTATAAATATAATTTTTTTTTAATTTTGTACAACTGTGTGTGTGTGTGTTTTAAAAAATACGTTAAAATGGTTTAATTATTTAATTCATTTAAAATACATTCAAATTCTTCCTGCTATCGTGATCTGCAGTGTCTTTTTTATAAATTTCTGAATTATATTGAAGCATTTGTGGTGATGGAATGAAGTCAACACAGCAAGACTCGATTCACCTGACGTCACAGTCACATGACAAAAGCTGTAAACAAATAGCCATGTGCTTCATCCGACTGAGTATTTAGCCGCCATTTTCGGATTTGCACATCTTCTATCGTGTAACAAAATGAGATACTGTAGCGTATTAAATTGTCATAATGCAAAAGAAAGGTCTGACTGTAGGTCAAAAACCTTTTTTGGGTTTCCGCCAAAGAATCCATATTTATTTAAAAAGTGGTTACTAAACTTGGGCAGAAAAGATTTCAAACCAACTAACCTCAGTATGTTCCGATCATTTTGAAGAAGCATGCTTTATATATCAGCCTTTCACCAACAGAAGGATATTTAAACCTAATTCAGTGCCCACAAAATTCTATTTTTCCGAGTCACCATCTAACCAAATTTTGCAGAGAAGGAATAAATCTTCAGTGTCACAGAAATTAAAAGATGTTCCAAAAGACATTTCGACTGAAATGCGCGCGAGTACTTTTTAATTATTTCATTTTCAATACTTTTTGTTTTTATCAAATACGCTGACGATATTTCAAGTTTTAAAAGAGTGATAAATTTTCTGAGCGTTTCGAATTCGAAGAATTTTAATTTTGCAAACGTAAAGAAACACACAGATTAGGGTACCACTTCGGTCATCTATTCTGAATGCTCTGTAACTGATGAGTAAGTATGCAGTTGATCACCTACATTTTTTGTTTTGTCATTTTAAGATTATTTACAACTATTTAACAAGCACTGGACAAGTTCTAATTTGTAAACAACATTGACCTAGATCTTTGATTTTTTTTCTTTATTGTTTATAAAATGAAAAGTAATGACAAGTATTTTGGAATTTTTTTAACAATTATGTTTGTTAAATTTTTTATTATTAAGAATAGAATTAGGTACACTGCATGTACTTATTTCTACATATAAAACTTCATTATAGTTATTATTTTATATTTTTCCCTATTTAACTAAATAAAAATTATAAATATGTGAAAAATACATATTTACATTTTGTTAATTTTTGGCTAGTTTAAGATTAATCAGTGTGTTTAATTTCTGAATTGCATGCACTTATTACACCTTAATAGCTTTTTTTATAGTGAAAAGTATTGATAAAGCATAGAAAATGCATCTAAGTATTTTCATTTCTTTATTCTTACTTTACTGTTGGATTAGTTAGCGTATTTAATTCCTGAATTGCTCGCCCACATCTCTCAAATCAAAATTCTTTCTCGTACTTAAAAAACTAATATTTGAAAATTTTTCATTATTTCAATTCTGTTTAATTTTATGCCAATAAAGATTAACCCTCCAAGCAGTTAGCATGTAAAATCCCGTCATTGTAAAGATGCTTCGAAAATGCACTGCACGGGTTTTCTGCCTTCAAGTAACGTTTTCAAAAGCGGTTGAACCGTACTTTTCTGAAATCCTTTCCCCCTTTTAAAGGTTTAACATCTTGAAAGATAATTAGGGACGGTGGAAGCAACACAGCAGGACACTGATAGGAAGTTTTATGGCTCGCAGGGAACCCCGTGTTTTGACCCTGGAGCAATCGTAAAAAATCGGGGGGAATTTCTTTAGACCCCAGGAAGTGTTTGTTAGCTTGTATTTTAAAAGTTTTGAAAAGTCCCAACGCATAAGTAAAATATGTTACAATTCCCTTCTGGTTTCATATTAATTTGAAACTGTAACAAGTTGGGGCGTGTCAGTGCAATCTGCTATTTTATATAGTTAGACAAATTATCTTTTTTTAAGTATATTCTTTCGCTTCATTTTTCTTATGTTAATCAAAGCTTTATGTTTTTGAAACATGATTTTTTTATTATAAGATGCCAAAAAAAATTAATAAAACACAAAACTCTTTCAAATTTGAAACCTTTTCAATTTTCCAACCACTAAAAATGAATAAATTTAAACTTCATCAAATAATTTGAAACATTTTCTTACACTTTGATAAAAATAATAACAAAAAAAAAACTAATTAAGATTTATTAGTTTTTTTTTTAGATTTCAAAGCCCAAGTGTTCAGGGAAGTTTAAGTACAGTGTTTAGTTATATATTGTTAAAATACACCGAATTATATTTAAATTTTAAGTGCTTGAACTTCAGTTTACATCAAAGACAACATGAATGAAGATTTTCCCACATTTTTTTTATAACTTGAATGTTTGAATAAATGGTAATCAAAAATATACGGAAACATTTACAGTAGACATTTATGCATATAAATAAACATAAAAATCAATTTTAAATTCGAGGTATTCAAAAACATTCGAATTATTCTTCAAAAATATCTATTTATGCAAAATACCTCAACATTTATCCTTTTTTAAAGGCTAACTGAATAAGTAATTAAAATCTGGATATTTTTTGAAATCTCGACCGTATAAAGCTAGAAATTTTATGTTAGAAATTCCATTTGAAATTTCGAAAAAAAAATGTATCGAGCAGTTAAAAATTATTTACCATAAGTTCTGGCAACTCTTTGAGTATAATATAAATTTAAATTTTATTATATAGCTTCTTTGGTATTTTTTAATAAATTTCGAAGATTTCATACAATTCAGTTAAAAACTGCATGCTAAGAGCAAAAAATATACTAAAAAACACGACGAATATACAATAAAGTTTTACATAGAAGCAAAACTGAGAAGCTAAAGCGTAGGAATGAAAAATTTTGAGTATATCCGAAGTAGTTTTCGAAATATTTATTTTAAAGCTCAGAAAATTTGTGTGCGTTATGTTATACTGAATATTAATTAAATGGTTAAAATAATATGTTAATATTAGTCATGTAATCGTTTGATGACACATTCATATACTAAATAAAAATTATCATTGTCATTGATGCGAATGTCAAGAATTTTATGTAATTTTAAATTCAGACATTAAGATATTGATGTAGAAAATATAAAACGACCATCTAAAATACATGAAAAATGCAGTCTGCTATAAAATGATCTTGACAAACAAAATCCGGCATTTTCACTTACTATGGCAGAGCCGGCTTAGTCAGGGGCGATCTGAAAAGACAGAGAGGGAACCTCGGTTTTGATGGATACCGCTCTAGCTTTTAAATCTCTCAGGAAAAAAAATATATAAATTATAAATGCAAAAACTAAGTCTTGTAATTTTCCATACATTTTTATAACAACGAATTGTGGAATTGGCTCCCAATACTTTGTTGTGTTTGACAATATCTAAGGTAACCAACCCTACTTTAGATAGATTTGCACTACTTTTTCGTAACCGTATTCCTTTTAAAATTAATTCGTGCAGCCAAAATACACTTTTTACACTCTTAAAAATTTATGTAAACTATAACAGTTAATTTTAATTTATGCAACTTGTGAAATGTTCATAATTAACCATTTCGGTCTAAACAGTTTACATGAAAAAAAAGTTTGGACTCCCTCATTCATTAGGGAATTATATAAGATTCTAACATTAAGTTTTATTTTTCACCGAATAGGGTCGAGTGGTAGTGTATCGTGCTTCCACACCACAGGTCTTGGGTTTTATTAACGGGGCTGGGCAAGGTCGACTCTGCCTTTCATCCCCGCTACATTGGGTCGATGAATGAGTACCAAGCTTGCTTGGGGTCTTAAACACTGAAGGTCTCTCTTCAGACAAATCGGGACATTTGTTCATGCACCTCAGCGTCCAATGATCACGTATATTGGGATGGGCATAGTAGTTCCTGGCCCTCATGGATTGTTGTGCCACTGAGTTTGAGTTTTAAGTTTGAGGATCGCCTCACTTTGGGGATACCCCTTAGATAAACATGTATTTCCACTCATTTGCAATTAAACATTTTTCTTTCAATTACGTTTATTTCAGAAGGAAGTTTGATTTTTCAAATGTATTTGCTTAATAACATGTACATTTGTGTATTATATTAAAATTTTGATCAATCCAAAATTTCTTTTTTTTTTTTGCTTTTCTAAAAGCTTTTAGGATTTTAGAACTGATCTTACAATCCATATACGTTTTATAGTAGTATATTTAAAAATGATAACGACATTTTTACGACTGTGTGAGCTTTTATGCCTCGTTTATAAATGTAAATAATTGCATTCAGCTACAGTTTTTAAAATGTACTGATATAAGTGGAGGAATAGGATATTTACATGTGTTATGAATATTTTTGACTGCAGTAAGATATATTTATATTTCAGTTTCTTTACAATTTGAATAGAAGTTGTAAACCATTTTGCGAATAGTTTGATATTGAATATAAACCCATAGGCTGTTTAATATTGTAAAGTATTTTATTTTGATACCAGCACACATTAAAATAAGGCTCATTTGCAGTTATATGATCAGCTTTAGTGATATTTAAATTTTAAAAAATAGTCTACACGTACGAAAACATTCTTTCAAAACCACACACCACATCTCTCATACTATGTCTTCCATACAGCAGGAAATATTTGTGTATACTCAAAAAATTTAATACAGGATACATTTCAAAATGTTAAAATTGTTTTTAAAATTTGGTATGGATACATTGTGGAATTGTCGTTTAACTTCACTGAACAAAATTGTTTTAAGTGTATTGTTTTGAAAGACAAAATTAATTAGGGAGAACTTTTCTCACAATAGAATTTGTAATGACTGAATTGTGTGAAAATGTAGTTATCGATGTGTGACATTTTCCTTGTAATAAAAGAAACAGAAAGATAAGAAATTAAACTTGAGTAGAATATGGTTAGAAGTACTGTCATGCGCATTTGAAGAAGCATATCCCCCATTTAAATTAAAAATTATTGACTGAATGTGTGTTATGTCCATCACAAATGCCGATGTAGAAAAGAAATTTTTATTTAATACAAGAAGTTCGAAAAGGAGAACACTAGGAATGAAAATTTAGATTTTTTCCGAAAAATATTCAGTTAACATAAAAATATCATTTATATGATTTTAATAAATAAATTAAAATTATTGAAACATTTATTATTGAACATTTTAAATTAAGGCGACTTGGTACCCTGTGAGCAAATTTCTTTATTTACGTATTTAAAAATTATTTTTTAGCATTTTATACAATGTTTCTATTCAAGAAAATGATACCGGATGAAAATTTTCATATATTATTCACACAATTTTAAAAATTTAAATTTTTTGAAGAAAAAATTGGGAAAATTTTAAAATCCTACTCCTTTTGTAAAAATTAATTTTCTTGACCTGTGAAATTTTTTTATAATATTCTTATGGATGTTCTAAATAACTTTGGGGATCGATTTTAGAATAACTTCATTCGTTTTCGAGAGAAAAAAAATAAAATGTTGATATACAGGCTAAAAATCAACGAAAAAGCCAACATGTCTTACATTTCATTTTTTTTAAAAAAAAAAAGTATTCAGTTTATAGCAAAACGGATCCCTAATTTTATTACATGCTTTATTTTTAACACGCAGGAAAAAATGGAAGTGATTGGTAAATAATTGTCGAAGAAGTAGCATTTTGAATGCACTAAGGTTTCGAAAAACACAAACTGAGAAAAACCAGTTTAAAGTTTATAATTCGGAAAAAATAATTATTATAAGCTTAATTAAACTTAAAATACCACTTTAAGATATTAGTTATACGTTTTTCTTTAAAATAATTGCATTTTCATATGTTTTCAACCCACACATTTTTATAAATGATCAACTTTTAGAAAGTACTAATTGCACAAGAAAATTCAAGAAAAACGTTAAAAAAATTTTTTTTCTGTCACGACAGAAATTTTTGCTATTTTTCTTGTTATAATATTAAAGTATTACATTTGTATGAAAAATATATCAGGAATAAGAACTGAAATTATAAAATTATTAATATAAAATGCCTTAATTTAAAAATTTTACATGCACACATTTCACAAAGGAAAAAAGGATTGTATGTATTGCCTCGGAAATATTGTGCTTTATATATATTGCACATTCTTTTTTTTAATGTTATTATTTATCTTTATAAATTAAATTATTTTATCAAAACGCTTTTTTAGCTTTTTTTTCTAAAAAGGGGGCGTGGCTGAATAGCCTAATTTGTGTTCAAATGAAGTTTTATTCAACTTCTAACTTTCCGACATGCCCAAGTGATATATCAATCGAAAGATAGTAATGCAAAGAATAAAATTAAATGAAAAAAAAACGATAGGTTTGTGATTTTTTGGGTACCAAGTCCCCTTAAAAACATAATTGAATAGAGAAAGATCGGTTTTATTTCATAAATATAATCATTGTATGTATATCACCGTATGCACCATTTATTGTCTTATTGTTTAAAAAAAAGAGATAGGGCCTTCGCTCTTTTTACCTCATTACTTTTTTAAAAAACAGAAAAGTGAGCGCGTTTTCTTACTCTCATATTCAAAAATGAATACAGGATGCTTTTTTCTGGTTCAAATCGCAATCATATATATAATATATATATATATATATATATATATATGCTATATTATATATATATATTATATAAATATATATATATATATATATATATATATATATATATATATATATATATATATATATAATATATATATATATATAATATATATATATAATATATATATATATATATATATATATATATATATATATATATATATATATATATATATATATATATATATATATATATATATATATATATATATATATATTAATTTTTAAAAAATGACAGAAAAATAAATTTTGTTTGAAGAAAATATAATTATTTTTCAACTTCTAACACACTATTTATTTCCTTTTTTTCCACCCTTCATTTTGTTTTAATTTTACTGTGACTAAACATATAGGGGAAACGACCCAGTTGCACTACAACTTTCAAACAAGATTGCCCAAGGCAACTTGACAGCTAGCTGTAAACGATTGATGTCTTGGTTCTTACTTTACAAAGGGACAGAACTGAGTCATAAAATTGTCCCCGTTCGACCTCCCAAGTTTTAAAAGGGGGAAAGGAAAGAAGTCTGTTGCATTTTTAAAGCGAATGGCAAAATAAGAGTAAACGCTTTCGGAATAACTTTTCAGGAGGAAGGTAACCACTCAGAGGGTTAATTGACTGTTGGTTGGAACAGACAAAAATAATTCTTTGGCTATTCCCGTTAATTTTAATTTAACAATTGTAACTTTTTTGGCGTTGGACGATTTGCCCAACTCATCGACATTATTAATTTTATTTAGAAATCTACGGATTCCGAGCGATTCACTGCCTTCATAAGGAGGAATTAATTCTAACAGATTAAATTTATCAGACGCTGGTACTTGTTGGTATGTTAGGAGAGGCAATCCACGCATTTTTGATTCAGTCCGTTCGTAATTTAGGCGTTAATTTTTTTTTCAAAGAAGAAGAAGGTTAGAAGTTCATCAAACTAATTATTTAGAGAAGATTTTTGAAATCAAATGCCGGCCGAGCCCCCAATTATTTCTGTGGGAGTCCGATTAAAATCTTCGAATAAAAGTCAATTGCTTCAGAAGTCGGAATTTTAAATTGGCGAGGTGGTTGTCTAGGGGTAAGTATTAAAGGGTTAGTGATGAATTAATGGAATCAAAGTCATTTAAACGCAAAGTAGTTTAAGTAAAAAAGAATTTATTTCAAGTTAAAGGGGGAAATTTACAAGGGAAATATTTACAAAGGGAAAGAGACATGCAGAAACTAGATTAATTGAAAGTTGAGTTATACCTTTAGAAGACGGGGAAATTAATAACCTTTCTCATGCTTGGACGCTTGGGCTGAAATCGCGCTGGGCGCGAAATGCGCAGAAAACGTGACGCGTTGAACCGGCGGGTGTTAGTAGGCCTCTGCGAAAAAATTATTCAAACCGGCGCTCCGAAAGCTCACCAGACGGCGCTGCTTCGGAATACGGTAATAAACAAAATTGACATTAATAGTCCTCTGAAAAAGATATGACTCAACTTTTTTACAAAATGTTTCAAACGGAAAATCCTACATACATTTTATACAATTGTATAACTAAAGAAACAAGTACTAAGAAAAAAAAATTAACTTATGAATGATCTCTAGAATGAAACATTGAAGTCAACCTCAATCATATTGATACATAGTAGCGAAAATTTTAAATGTTTTACAGTTGAACAAAGATTATTATTGAGTGACCTAAAATCTCATCTAAATGAAACGCGGGGGAATAAAACATAGGTCACGGCACCAAATGGAGCAAAGAAAAAAAAATTTCGACATCTGGTCTCGGCGCCAAATGATATGATGCTATTTTAACTTATTTAAATTTAATCAACCCAGGTTCTCCAATTACACATCACATCATGACCAATGTTAAAATAAAACAAGAATCATCTATTAACAAACTAACTTTACACTAAAATTAAAAGTCCGATCGTTTAGTGGTAAACAATTTTATTTATTATCAAGGCATATTGAAAACAATAGTAAAAACGGTACTTATCTGAGTGAAGGAAGGACTGGGGATGGAAGCGACCCGGAATAGAAGTTCTCTCTGTAGCGGGTTGGTGCTGTTTTGAATATGAGGGGGAAAAGCCTGGAGAAATAGCGTGAAAGTGCTTTTAAATTTGCCCGCATTACTTCGAAAAGATACCACTACGAATTTATTACTGTCAAATCTACCACTATGATTGACTCAACAGTCCGCATAAGAATATAACCTTGCCGTCAACAGAGAGCAATGAACTCAAGACGCACTCACGTTCTTTGCTAATCCCTGTTTCCTGTAAACAGGGTAAATGCAAAATTAAAATTGTATCTTAGAGACCGGCGGCCTTCCATTAGAAGCAAGAAAAAATGAATTGGAAGAATTAATAACCGACTTTGCTAAGAAAATGTGAGACGTCAATCACTTTTATTGTGATTTACATCTTGAGTGTAGTGCTATATATTAGCTAGTAGTGTGTGTCGCGAACAACCCAACGAACCAGTTACTTTTGTAGTTCAACCTGAGTGGTACTGTGAGCGCATTCTTTTCTGTGTCAATGTTTTCTTATTAGTAACAGTAGTTGTGTCTTTGACTGTTTGACAGTTTATGCTAGAATTTTATCGAAATTCAGGTAAAGCTCATCCCGGGATTCATAAACGAAGAATTTGGTAAGTGATACCTTTTTTCTATCATAAGGATCTGAAATCGAAAATATTATTTTACAGTGTTTGTGTTTTTCTTAGCGTATCGGTTTTATTTATGATACCAGGTTATCAGTCGAGTGTTGTTAGATTTCCATTTTTTAAATACTATAAATACTCTCTAATGTTAAACGTTATTTACTTTGTTTACTCAGACACAAGTTGATTTTATATTCAGTTGTAAGTTTAATATTTGAATATATTTACGTGATGTGTAAAGGCAAATTATGTTATGGTTTTGCAATTCTTTGTATATATATATATATATATATATATATATATATATATGGCTTGGGGCCCAAGATCTGACCTTGCGGGGGCCAATTATTTTCCGTTACGCCACTGTATCAAATACAAAATAAATAAAATTGTCAAACCAGCATTGAGAAAAAAATCTAACCCTAACACACAAACAATGAAAATCAGAAGGGAAAGAACAACTTATTAAGAGAAATAAAGAAATTAAATTTTAAGTATTATAATAACACATCACCCATTAGTCATGAATAACGCCTATTTAAAATATTCTGTCAGTTCACGGCATACGAAGCGCCTTCTGTGTAATTAAGAGACTTGAGTTGTGTTATTGTGTCTTTAGAAACGAATGTGTGTGAACGGTTGTTGAAAAAATAAAGTGTTTCTGTGCTAGAGACTCGTGAGTCCACTGCTTAAGTGTTGGGGTTATCGTCATAAAATTTGTTTCGTCGAGATGGAGTATAGGAATTAGTTATTGGATTAAAAAATGACTGAGTGAAGCTTCGTATTGCGAAACAAAAGCCAAGTTCGGCAACCAGGGATGTGAGATAGGTGAGAGCAACGATCTTTGATATTTTGTGAGAATTTTAATTATGTTTTGAATTGCTAATTTGAAGAAAGACGAGTTAAAATTTGTCGCTGAGGAATTAAAACCAACTGTGCCAGACAATGCAAAAATTCTTGATTTGAACATTTTAATTGAAAGTAGTGAAGTGTATAAAACAGAAACATAATTACTTAAACATATTATTGACTATGCTGTTAAAGAAACGAGAAATTAAAAATATGCGAAGGAGTGTAGAGTTTGAAAAAATAAAATTAGCGCATAAGCGGTTAGAATGTGGAGCAAATTTAGAGTTCGAGAAAATTAAGTTAGCGCAGTTAGAGAAGCAATTAGAGCAGGGATGTCCAACCCAAATGACCTTATGGCCATTTCGGAAAAATATTATAATCTCGCGGGCTGCACATAAAAATATGTACCTTTATATCAGATTTGGAAACAAAAAAAACATTTATTGAAGTGAAAATTTAAAACAGAATGAATTATTATTGTTTTCATTATTTTTCATGTACACAGACCAAGATAACATAATAAATGTTTATATAATATAATAATGCAATGATCAAATAATGTTCAAAATATTACAGTTGAAATTTTCTTGAAAATTACGGTGTTTCTATTCAATAGATCTTCCGTTACTCATTGTTGCAATTTGATAGTGCTGTCATTCTCAAAAGATTAAGTATACATTGTCCTTTATCTCAACCACCCTGAATATTTTTTGTTAACTTTAAAAAAATATCTGACTGCCTCTTGCTTTTTGGGCACTCCAAACAAAAAAATGAGGAGAAATGAAAGTCGCACATACAGAGAATCATGTGCATCCATAGTAAAGGATGTGTATAATGCAATCGAAATTTGTTTAAAAAAGTAATTTACTATAGAAAATCAAATGTAACTGTTAGATAATATATAAATCTATTTTAGTCTAAAAGACATTTCTATTATCAAAAAGGATTTATTTTAAAACAAGAATAGGTAAAAGGCAAATACGTTGTACATATATATATATATATATATATATATATATATATATATATATATATATATATATATATATATATATATATATATATTTCCCCTCAAATAAATTTCTAAATGAAAGAACTTTAAGGTATCCAAATACGTTCGGAACCGTGATTTTGCAAAAGCGTATAAATGGAAAACATTTATGATATTTAGTGCCAATTAGATTAGAAAATGTATATAAAATTGTTTTAAGAATATTATTACAATAAAAAATTATTTAAGTACAATATTTTGACAAAAAATTAACATAGAGAATGGCCAATTTTCAAAATATTCTCTTTTTTTTTGTAAAAAATGCTTCTATTGTAATAATATTTAACCTGTGTATAGCTGAGACTTCTGTACAGAGGTTCAACAGGAAATTTTGAAATATAGAACTTAGAAGTGGATTTATCCATAATTTACTACAACAGAGGGAAGAATATTTAAGAAAAAACGTCGATAATTATTTCAATTGTTAGTAACTCTGAAAATAATGTGAATTTTTCAAAAATCCTGGTTCACACTCTCTGGAGAAGTTTTTACTTTATATAAGAAAAATATTATTATTTTAGAAACATTTTTATAAAAGAGGAACTTTTTGAAAAAAAGGTTATTCAAAGTTAATTTTTTTCCAAAATAGTGTATTTAAATATTTTTTTGTCAAAATGACCTTAAAACAATTTTATACAAGTATTCTAATCTAAGTGACACTAAATATTATGAAAACTATTCATTTATATATATGCGCTTTTTTAAAATCATGGTTCCGAACATAGTAAGATATACCTTAAAAATCTGATATATAAATTTTTTTTAAAAAAGAGTCGGCGTACCTTGTCTTGAACACCCCAGAATTAGAGCTTGCTAATATTCGGAAAGTTTTACCACATGATTCTTCACTTTCAAAAGTGAGAGCCACCGAAACATGTAACAACATTAGTATCGAAACATTAATAAAATGTGTACAAACATTAACTATCTCTGCGCCCTCAGGTGTTGTCATGTAATTTATTTTTTCAGTCATTAGAGAAAGCATTCAAAACGAAAGAGGTTCCCAAAAAATGGAAATTCTTTTAAATATCCTAGGAGAGAGAACGAATAACTTAATGATTAATGTGTCAGAGGAAGAATTGCGCAGTTATGATAAACTAAAAATTTTAGTTTTGAAAGAATTTCAATCTACAGCGCAAGAATGCTATAATAATTTTCGTAAAACTCAAAAATTAAATTCAGAGAGTTATGTTCAATTTGCATCTACGTTAAGTGCAACATTTGAGTATTACTGTTAGTTACGAAATGTTAATGAATTTAAGTCAGTATGTGAATTAATTGTTGAGTATAAAATGATGAGCACTCTTGACAGAGAATTATTGACTCATATTAATATAATACAAGGAGAAACATTTTTAAACCGCACGAGTTAGGGTTAGAATGTGATACTTATTTATCTTCTAAAGGTAAAATTAAAAGCGAGTCTAATACATTTTCCGTGTCCTTCACTGGAAATGAAAAAACACGATTTGATTTAAATAAATAACAGAGATATAACAGCTTGCGAAGTCATAGAGGAGTTTCGAGAGTATTTTTTTCTGAAATAAAGAGTGAAAAATGTGTGTTTTGTAAGAATGAAGCACATGCTTTGCAATTTTGCCTTCAGATTAAAAGATGTTCGATAAATGAAAGAGTAGATTTGGTTAAAAAGAATAAAATGTGCTTTAAATGTCTATCCCCAGATTATGGTGTTAAACAATGTCGCTCTAGGAGCTGCATGATTTGTAAGAAGCCGCATAATAAATTGCTTCATTTTCAAAGAGAAATAAAAAATATCCAGATTCCCCAAATCGGTCCTCTTTCGGTCCTTGAAGAGAAACCGCAAACGATATATCTTATAATTCCCCTGTCCCTCCTTTCATTGCTAATTTAAATATAAATAATAAAAAAATCGTTGCGACTACATTTAGTCATAGCAAAATTAAAAGATGCTTATTGAGGACAGTTCGCAAATTAATTAAGGATAAATATTCGAATTGGCATGAATGTAAGTGTTTGTTAGTTGGAGGCAGTATGGTTTGTCTTATAACTAATCACTGCGCCATATATTTACAATTGAGAAGTGAAAAAATTAATCCTTTGATCTCATGTTTAAATGATGCCTTTATGATTGTTAATGGTTACGTTAAAACGACAATTTCAAATAAAAATAATACATTCGTGAAGGAATTAAATATTAGGGAGAAGGAAATGTAATGTCACTTTTGTGCATGCCAATGCTGCTTTACCGCTTATGAGTTCGTTGCGTAGTTGAAACTCGTGCCAGAGACATTTCAAAGTTCAAAAGAATTGTTTAGTTGTGTAAACCTAAACCTAAAACTTTCTTTCCCCATTTTGAGTGCAATGGCTAGCCAAATAACAGAAGATATTAATATCCGCCATTGTATGCATTTGGAGTTTCACAAGGGCAGTAATGCAACAGTTCCTACCAAAAATATTTGCAATCTTTACCCAAGTGTCTTAGATGTTCATAAATGCCAAAGGTGGTTTCCTAAGTTCAGATCCAGTAGTTTTGATCTTTCCGACACATCGATCAGGAAGACCAACAATTTTAAACAATGACGTTATTAAGGGCGCAAATGAAAGCAAATCCGTGTCAGACAATCGAGGAACTGTTAAATGCTCTTAACCAACCGAGCTCGACCAATCAAGAACATTTACAACAGATTGGTAAAACAAACAGAGCAGGTGTTTGAGTTCCGCATAACCTATCTGAACAAAACAGAGGCAACCGATCTACGACAAGCAACTTATTGCTTCAAGAGTACAATACTGAACCGTTTTTTGATCGCTTGATCACTGCAAATGAAAAATGGGTCCTGTATGATAATCCAAAACGCAAAAGACAGTGGCTCTGATCGAATAAATCACCACGGGCTGCTAAGCCAGGTTTACATCTAAAAATGGCGCTTTTGTATATGTGGTGGGGATTCATGGAATCGGCCATATTGAAGTGCTTAAACATGGAGAAACTATTTATGCAGACCTATATTGTGAACAATTAGAGCGACTAAATCAATCATTAATTGAAAAGTATCCAGTGATTATCAATAGAAAAGGCATAATTTTAAAACACGATAATGCAAGACCGCACTGCGCAAGAAAAACGCTGGTAAAAATGAATAGATTGGGGTGGGAGGTATTGCCTAACTCACCATACTCGCTTGACATTGCGCCAACGGATTTCCATTTATTCCGTTCGATGCAACACTTCTTAACAAACAAAAAATTTCAAAATTTGGATGATATGAAAAATGTCATTTCCATATATTTTACTGAAAAAGCAATTGTTTTTTTTTCGATCCAACACTGGAAATTTGCACACTAGATGGCAAAAGGTTGTTGCAAACGAGGGGAATTACATCATTGACTAAAAAGAAAAACTTATTAAAAAAAATTTTTTTTTGAATTTACTGTAAAAAAAAACACGACATAATTTTCCGGTCTGTGGTGTTAAACAATGTCGCTCTAGAAATTGCATAATTTGTAAGAAGCCGCATAATAAATTGCTTCATTTTCAAAGAGAAATAAAAAGTATCCAGATTCCCCAAATCGGGCCTCTTTCGTCCTTGAAGAGAAACCGCAAACGATATATCTTATAATTCCCCTGTCCCTCCTTTCATTGCTAATTTAAATATAAATAATAAAAAAAATCGTGGCGACTACATTTAGTCATAGCAAAATTAAAAGATGCTTATTGAGCACAGTTCGCAAATTAATTAACGATAAATATTCGAATTGGCATGAATGTAGGTGTTTGTTAGATGGAGGCAGTATGGGTTGTCTTATAACTAATCAGTGCGGCAATAAATTACCATTGAAAAGTGAAAAGATTAATCATTTGATCTCATGTTTAAATGATGCCTTTATGATTGTTAATGGTTACGTTAAAAGGACAATTTCAAATAATAATAATACATTCGTGAAGGATTTAAATATTAGGGAGAAGGAAAAGTAATGTCATTTTTGTGCATGCCAATGCTGCTTTACCATTTTTGAGTTCGTTGCGTACTTGAAAGTCGTGCCAGAGACATTTCAAAGTTCAAGTGACTTGTTTAGTTGTGAAACCTAAATCTAAAACTTTCTTTCCCCATTTTGAGTGAAATGCCTAGCCAAATACCAGAAGAGATTCATATCCGCCATTGTAAGCTTTTGGAGTTTCACAAGGGTAGTAATGCAACAGTTGCTATCAAAAATATTTGCAATCTTTACCGAAGTGTCTTAGATGTTCGTAAATGCCAAAGGTGGTTTTCTAAGTTCTGATCAGGTAATTTTGATCTTTCTGACACATCGATCAGGAAGACCAACAGTTTTAAACAATGACGTTATTAAGTGTGCAAGTGGAAGCAAATTCGTGTCAGACAATCGAGGAACTGTTAAATGCTCTTAACCAACCTTGGTCGACCATCCAAGAATATTTGCAACAGATTGGTAAAACAAACAGAGCAGGTGTTTGAGTTCCGCATAACCTATCTGAACAAAACAGAGCCAACCGATCTACGACAAGCAACTTATAGCTTTAACAGTAAAATACAGAACCGCTTTTTGATCGTTTGTTTACTGCAGATGAAACATGGGTCCTGTATGATAATCCAAAGCGCAAAAGACAGTGGCTCTGCCCGAATGAATCGCCACAAAGGACTGCTAAGCCAGGTTTACATCTAAAAATGGCGCTTTTGTATCTGTGGTGGGGTATTCATGGAATCGTCCATATTGAAGTGCTTAAACATGGAGAAACTGTTTATGCAGATCTATATTGTGAACAATTAGATCGACTAAATCAATCATTAATTGAAAAGTATCCAGTGATTATCAATAGAAAGGGCGTAATTTTGAAACACGATAATGCAAGACCGCACTGCGCAAGAAAAACGCTGAAAAAAATGAATAGATTGGGGTGGGAGGTATTGCCTAACACACCATACTCGCTTGACATTGCGCCAACAGATTTCCATTTTTTCCGCTCAATGCAACACTTCTTAACAAACAAAAAATTTCAAAATTTGGATGATATGAAAACTGCCATCTCCAGATATTCTACTGAAAAACCAATTGATATGGTATCGATCCGGCACTGGAAATTTGCACACTAGATGGCAAGAGGTTGTTGCAAACGAGGGGGATTACATCATTGACTAAAAAGAAAAACTTGTAAAATATTTATTTTTTTCGAATTTACTGTAAAAAAAAACGACATAATTTTCCGGTCCCCTTAATATGTTAGTAGCTAAGAAAATCACAGATTTTATTCCAAGAAACACGTTTGATACCAGGGTTAATTTGTTAGATATAGTGGAGTTAGCAGATGATCGTTTTAATATTCCAGATAAAATAGACATGTTGTTAGGTGCAGAAAAATTTTTTAAACTATTGAGACAGGAAAAATTTAAGGTAAAAAAAAAATTCAGAACTAATTTTACAAAACACGGTGTTTTGGACACGTTGTAAGTAGTAGATTCATGAAATGAAACTAAAGTTCATTGCGGTTTGGTTTAGGACAAAGATTTAAATAAAACGCTGCAAAAATTTTGATAAGTAGAAAATCTGGAGATTGTGCAAACAAAAAAGAATAATGAGGCTAATTTATGGAGAACACTTTATAAAAACACATTCTAGAGACGGTATGTAGTTAAAATACCCCTTAAAGGGGATCCAAATTGTTTAGGGAATTCCAGGGGCATTGCTCTCAAACGATTAAATGCATTGTGGGAGGACAATAAACATGACCGAGTAAAAACATATGAGCCTCAAAAAGGTCACGTATGGGATGACCAGTGCCCCATACTTAGAGCAATGAACATTGAAACAATTGTTCTATGATGAAAAAAATAAATTCCCGGCAGCATCACCAGTCCTTCAAAGCAATTTCTGTATGGACAATGGGTTATGCGGTGCGGAAACCTTAGAAGAGGCTAAGGAGCAACAACATCAGTTAATTGCAATTTCGAAAAGTGCATGCTTGGAATTGCATAAAATGTACGGAAAACATTTCGAACTTTCGGCAGCGTATAAATGGAATCTTTTTTTTTCTAGACTAAACCATAGGATGTCTTGGAATCCAGTAAGAGATACTTTTTCCTTTTAAGTTGACGTGATACCTAGTGATTCGTATACAAAGAGAAGAATTTTATCATCTATGGCCTGACTGTTTGATCCTTTGGGACCCGTGGGGTCCAAAGCCAAGATGTTTAGGCCAACGCTTTGGAGACTTAGTATTGACTGGAAAGATCCACTCTCAAATAAAGTGTATTATGCATGGAACCAGTTGTTAATTATTCTAGAGAGCCTAAATAGTATCAGTAACGAAAGACGTGTAGTGATTGAGAATCCTGCTTCAATAGAGATTCATGTTTTTTCTGATGCCTGAGAGCGTTGCTACGGATTTGCAGTGTATTGCAAATCAAAAAATAATTCGGGAGTGACTCTAGTGAGATTAATTACTAGCAAATCGAGAGTTTCACTAATTAAGTGTGTAACTATTCCCAGATTAGAGTTATGCGCAGCTGTCCTTTTGTCCAAATTTGTGAAGACAGTGATGATGCCTTGAAATTATAATCAGTTAAAGTTTATCTGAAGACTGATTCAATAATAGTACTGGACTAATTCTTGGCTATAAAAATAACCGATGGACCTTAAAACATTTGTGCAGAATAGAATTGCTAAGATTCAAGATTTGTTCCTTGTACAGCAATGGAGACATGTGCCATCCAACCAGAATCCTGCAGATTTGATTTCTCGTGGAGTAGATCCTGACAAATTTTTGAACCGAGAACTGTGGTGTAATGGTCCTTCTATCTGGCAGTGATTATCCAAACAAAACTTTCAAAACAACGATGCGTACAATTCAGAACAGCGTTCGTGAAAAAATTGAGAATGAAGTGCCAGTACTTAACATTTGTATAAAAGACTTCGTGAACGATTTGTGTAATGTTAGTAACAATTATTTAACCATTCAGCGTATCTTAAGTTATATTTTTAGGTTCGTGAAGAACTGTCTATAACAACGAGTGTTGCCAAAAAACTAAGTTGAAAAGTCTCAATCCGTTTTTGGATTCAGATGGAGTGCTTAGAGTGGGTGGCCGATTAGGTAAAACAAATTTTGATTTTAATCAAATTATTTTGTCCAAAAGGCATAAATTGTCATGTATAATAATTGAATATTTGCATAACAAATACTGTCATGTTGGTGCCTTTTCACTTTTGAATCATGTTCGCGAAAAATTTTGGCCTCTCAATGGTCGCAATCTTTGTAGAAAAATTGTGTGTAAATGTATTATATGTTTTAAGTATAAACCTGTTATAACATCTCAAAGAATGGGCAATTCGCCTAAGGAAAGGGTTACCACTGACTACCCCTTTAACTGCTCGCGCGGATGTCAACTTTTGTGAACCTTTCTTCATAAAAAACAAAGACCAATGCAATGGAAGTTTGCATAAAATCTGTTTGTATATTTGTTTTGTGTTGAAAGCTGCACAAATCGAAGTAGTGTCTGATTTTACTTCCGATGCATTTATTGCGACATAAAGTTAGAGATTTAGTGCTCTTAATTGAAGAGAATTTGCCCCCATGCAAGTGGTTATTAGGAAGAATTATTCAGGTTTATTTAGGAGACGATTACAAAATTCGTGTAGTTAATAGTGAAAGCACAATTTAGTACTTGTAAAAGAGCCAATACGTCAAGTGATTAAGTACTGCTGATAAATTTTATTCTTTTTTGTGGTTTAATTAATTCAAATGAATTTTTTTCTATGTTCTATGAATACAGTGAATTTCTTAAAGGGTCTTTTGCGCAATTTGTGTGGTGAGTAATTTAAATACACTTTGTGTAAATAAATAATACAGTGATTGCATGGTGTAACTAGTGCAATGTGGGGCGGTATGTCAGTTCAGGGCCTACGAAGTACCATCTGTGTAATTAAGCGAGTTGAGTTGTTATTGTGTCCTTAGAAACGAATGTGTGTGAACGATGGTTGCAAAAATAAAGTGTTATTGTGCTAGAGACTCGCGAGTTTACTGCTTAAGTGTCTGAGTTATCGACATATTCCATTAGATTTTGACATCATTCACAAAATAGTTAGCTGAATTAAGGCTAAATTAAATGAACTGACGTTTGAAGCATTTATATAAACAATTATGTAATTAAATTATCGTGTTTTGTGAGGACATTACTAGTAAATAAATAATGTATTTACAAAAGCGGAAGGGTTTATATAGTATTTTCCTACTTCAATGTTAATAAACAAAATATTATCTCACATATATTTATTTGGATATATGTAAACGAAACAAATCTTTGAGTCAAATACTGCTATGTATACATTATGAAATAAATATGCATAAAAAGAATTTTACTACAGTTTATAAGTTAAACTTGTAGGTAACGAAATCTTGAACTCGATTTTTACCCACTTTAAAAGATGAGATTAATTCGAAATTTTGCACACTTGTCAAGGTCCGATTACAATACAATAATTTCATAATTTTGTTCCATTGTCCTGATCAGGATAATTAAGAATACGATTTATAGATTTGGCGACTAATTCCACATTAGCCCTTTTCAGATTTGGTGACCAAAAGTTAAGGTGCAACCCTAAAACCCCGAATAGGTTTGTAGTTAATTTAAACAAAACAAAAGAAAAAGTGTTCTTTATGTGAAAAAAGGTAGGGTGGTTGTGTCAGCAATTTCTTACCAAAACATTAGTCTAGTTTTTTTAAAATGGAAATAAAATAAAAAGACACATGCATGTGAAAAAAAATTATGTTCTATATATAGCTGCTAAATATTTTTTATTCAATTCCTACTATTAGCTCACACTCTTTATATATTTATTTATCTTGGTGGAATTTTCAATCATTAATAAAATACATTTTAAAGGGCTCAATTGATCTGAAATTTTATATACATGATTATTTTGGATGACAATACAATAATTTAAATATAATTAATAAAAAATTTTTTTTTGATTAAAACTAATTATTTAAAGAATTACAAATACAGCCATGTTGGCGACTCGTGTCAAAACATGAAAATGTATTTTCTCACATTTTAAAGCATTCAGATGAACTGAAATTTTATCTCCACAATTATTTCGGATGACAATATGATACTTTAATAATTAATAAAAGTTAATTTCCACTTAATGATGTGATTCTGTCATATGTATATACATATTTATATGAATTTAACTATTTCTTAAAAAGTAGCAGAAATAAAATTTTTTTTATATTACTTGTTTTTATATAAAGCAATACGTTTAGAAATGATGATACGAATTATATTACAGCAAAACATTTAAAAGGTAATAAATTTAGGTTTTAACTGCTAAATATATTTTTATTTTGATACAGCAATGTTTAGAAGTGATGATACGAATTAACATATTAGCAATACATTTAAAAAGTGATAATACAATTGACATTTAATACTTCTTCTTAACACACTTTTATTACTTAGACCTGTATCTATAGAGACGGAATCTTTGAAATATGATACTGGATTTATATCCGAGGCCCCGTAAACGGAGAGAGTAAACACCTTTCAGACCCATTAATTCATATCCATTGAAGAGCAAGACTAATTTTAGCAGCCACGTAATCTCGATTCCAAATATCAAACAAGAATAAATTCAACAAAAAATGAATGATAGTTTTAAAAGCTTAAACAAACAGGCTTTTATTGTAGATTGAACAAAAAAATGAAAAAGAGAAATTATGGTTTAAAAAAGACTAAAAAACACACTTTTACAGTGTGTGCGCGTGAATCGAACTAAAAGAAGAAAAAAAAATAATTCTTAATATAAGAATAAAATGATTAACGAGAATATTAATGTCATTGTGGTAAAAACGTGGGATGCTTTGTGCTACATTTTTATAATAAGTTAGCATTTAAGAATAAAACTAGTAAGAAATTATAACAATTAATATAAACACTAAATGCTTTTACCCCAATGACATTAATTTTCTTGATTATCATTATATTAAGATATATTTTTTTTACTTTTTAGTTTGATTCACTATAAAAGTGTGTTTTTTAGTTTTTCTTAGAAAAAATTGTTTATGAAAGTCTCCATAAATAAGAAAATTTTTAAATTGTCAAACACTCCTTTCAGTGTATTGCAAAAGTTAGTAAATATTTCCTGCATTAGAGGGATATATACATATAAAGTTCAAAAACAAAAACTTTTCAGAAATCCGACATACAGGATAAATAATTCTATAATAAAAGCAATAATCGTATATGTATGAAATAATTATTCACAAAGAAATCTACAAATGTGTGTGGATTGAAATATCTATAAAAAGAGAGTCCATTTTTATCTGTGAAAATCAACATAGGTATGTCATAAAAAAAGTATTAGTCATTCTAAGAGAATACAAAAAAAAAAAATAAAATAAAATAAAAATTATATAGTCACAAGGGAAAAAAGGCCAAAGAATGCAAGTTCTATTTTAGGTCCATGACACAATGCAATTTTAACAAATTAAATGACTCAATAATATAAAACAGTTGATTCTGCCACATACCATCTACTTTTATTTGCAAATGTGAAAATGATTTTTCAAATGATGGCACTGTGCACACACACTGTTAAAATTTCAAAAATATGAGGCTTTAAACCTTCTAAGGGTGAAAATCCTTAAAATTAATTTTTGAAAAGTAAATTGATATGAACATCACAGGTGCAAAGTTTTCCTTTATTATCAATGTGCACATATGTTCTGAGGCAGTAACTTTGATTAAAAGTCTTATTACAAATTTCACAAACACAAGGTTTACCATTGCTGTGAATCAGCAGATATGTTTTTAAAGTGAAAAATTTTCTCTGAAAGTCCCAATTTCAGGGAAAGCTTTACAACATGTATACTTTCACTTAGTATGAACATGTAAATGTGTTTTTAAATTAGATTTTAGAGAGAAAGCTTCGTTCAATACTTCACAAAACTAAGGCTTTACCTTTGTATGAATATGCAAATGTACATTTAAATGAGATTTTTGAGAGAAAGCTTTGCTGCATATTTCACAAACATGAGGTTTTTCCTTGGTATGAATACGTAAATGTACATTTAAATTAGATTTTTGAGAGAAAGCCTTTTTGCATATTTCACAAACATGAGGTTTTCCCTTGGTATGCATAGGTAAATGTGCCTTTAAAGTAGATCTTTCAGAGGAAGCCTTGTTGCATACTTCAGACACATGAGGTTTTGCCCTGGTATGTATATGTAAATGTTTATTTAAATTAGATTCGTGAGAGAAAGCCTTTTTGCATATTTCACAAACATGCAGTTTTTCCTTGGAATGTATACACAAATGTACATTCAAACTAGATCTTTGAGAGAAAGCCTTTTTGCATATTTCACAAACATGAGGTTTTTCCTAGTATGAACGTAAATGAACAGTTAAACTAGATCTTTGAGGAAAGCCTTGTTGCATATTTCACAAACATGCGGTTTTTCTTTGGTATGATCCGTAAATGTACATTTAAAAGATATTTTTGAGAGAAAGCCTTGTTGCATATTTCACACACATGAGGTTTTTCCTTGGTATGAACACGAAAATGTTTATTTAAATCACTCCTTTGTTTGAAAGCCTTATTGCATTTTTCACAAACGTAAAGTTTTTCCTTAGTATGCATACCTAAATGTTTATTTAAACTAGATCTTTCAGAGAAAGACTTGTTGCATATTTCATAAAAATGAGGTTTTCCTTTGGTATGTATACCTAAATGTACATTTAAACTAAATTTTTAAAGAAACCCTTGTTGCATATTTCACACACATGAGGCTTCTTCTTGGTATGAACACGTAAATGTGCACTTAAATTAGATTTTTCAGAGAAAGACTTGTTGCATATTTCACACACATGAGGTTTTTCCTTGGTATGAACACGAAAATGTCTATTTAAATCACTCCTTTGATTGAAAGCCTTATTGCATTTTCACAAACATGGGTTTTTCCTTGGTATGAACACGAAAATGTCTAAAATGATTGAAAGCCTTATATTTAAAAACATGACTTTTTCTTTGGTATGCATACTTAAATGTACATTTAAACTACATTTTTGAGAGAAACCCTTGTTGCATATTTCACAAACATAAGGTTTTTCCTTGGTGTGAATGAGCAGATGATTTTTTAGATTTCCACTGTTAGAGAAAGCTTTAGAACAAATATCACAAAAATATGGCTTTTCTTTGGTATGAACACGTAAATGTCTTTTCAAATAACTCCTTTGATTAAAAGCCTTATTACAAATTTCACAAATATGAGGCTGCTTTTTGTTACTCATGTGATGCTTTAAGATATTATTTTGAGGGATGGCCATCTTGCTAACTTAAAGCAATGCGAGAAATACTAGTTGCTCTTTTATTGTTAAAAATGGTTTTTTAATATATTATTTTCCCTATGTGAACTGTCTGCTATACTTGAAACAATGTATAAAATGAAATCCACCTGCATATCACATTTTTAATTGAAGAAAAAATAATTAAACTATTATAAAATTTCCAGTACATTTAATGAATGCAGAAATTGTATGTACATGGAATTTTTAAATAATATTAGGTTCTGTTGTTGAAAGTAAACAAAAAATAAATCTATTAGAGTATAAGACTGAAAAAGGACATATAATAACCAAAGTAAAATAAAACAATAAGCATGAAATATACCATAAATAGCACTTACAGATCTTTTTTGAATTAATGAATGATTGGTGTGATCTATTGACCCTTCAAAGTAATGCAACTTTTGGTGATGAACCACACAGTTCTAAAAAAGTTATAAGTAACCCCCCCCCTGGGAAATCATATCAACTTATAAGCTTGCAAAATAGAAAAAATGCTCTTTAAATTCATTATATTATTGGAAAAAATAATTGATATGATACACTCTAACTATCGATCTTTTATGGAAATTCTCTGGTAATTCATATATAGAAAGAAACACATTGATAATTTTTATGCAGAATATTTTTAACAATTTTTTTCTAATAGCTAATGATGTATTATTTTATTTGAGCGAGAAAGTGGCAGTTTGAGATTTGAATTTCGAAAATTGTCTTTTTAATTTCCACTCAAGGACATCATTAAAGAGTGTCCATGCAAACCACAAAAAATTAAATTAAGCACTCCACATTTATATAGATAATCTTCTTTTTCCTCTAAAAAAACTATTCTTTTCTCCACAGACACATCTTGAAATTCTCCTCCACCTCTGATTTTCTTCCTTGTGTACGGTTAATTCTGTAACTCTGCAGATGTATGAAATCTTCTATTTCTGTAAAAATAAAAATAGTCAGAATTATCAATACTGAAATTAAGAAAAAACCTATAGAACAGAATGCATAGTTAAATGAAATATAGAAAAGGGTTTCACAAAACTAATCTCTTAGCATTCTTTCTGTACTGTACTATACCATTCAAACATTGGTTAGCATTCTGAGTGTTCTTAAGTAAATATTTACTTAAAATTTCACTAGAACATGCAAATAACTTCGTTTTCACGATTATTTTGTTTGCCATGTCCTTAAAAAAAAGAACATATTTTCATTTCCTTAACTAGATTGATTCCATTTTAATTTGAGAAAAATTGCTACTTTATTAAATTTTCATGCTAATACAAATTCTAACTCCATTTTATTGGATTTTTAAAAAGGAAAAGCTTGTAATTTAAAACAGTGTACTAAGATCAGTACAGGTCTAACAATTTTTAAAGTAAATTATCATTGTAATAAGTACAATAATCCAAGAGCAAAGTAGGGAGTTTAACAAACTAATGATATTTTTAAAAAAGCTTTTTACAAAATTAACCAACAATTTTCAAATTTTTCGAGAAATAACAAATGGAATTTTAGCTTTTTTAAAATGCTTTTATAAGTGTCACTTGTATGTAACAGAATCTTTGAACTGGATTTTTACCCACTTTAAGAGGTCAGATTAATTCGGAATTTTGCACATTTGTCAAGGACCAATGGCAATAACATAATTTTAGAATTTTGTTCCATTGTCCTGAACAGGATCATTAAGCAAAAAGATTTCTAGATTTAGCGACTAACTCATTATACCATTTCCAGATTTGGTCTATTTCAAGATTCGGCGACTGATTTCATATAATGTTTCCAGATTTGGCGACTAAAAGATTAAGTTACAACCCCACAAAACTGAAAATGTTTGCATCTGCAATTTCTTACCATATTATAAACAATTTAGTTTATCTTAAAATGAAAATAAAAATTTTAAAAAAAAAAAGACTCCTGCATGCTGAAAAAAAAAGAATTATGTTCTAGCCCCGCGTTTTTCAAACTGTGGAGCGCACTTCCCCTGGGGGAGCATGATAACACTACTAGTAGTGTACAAGCATATCGAAAAGTCCAAAAAATAAAAGATTTAAAATAATTAATTTACCAAAAGGAAGACATAAGAACAAATTTAATACATATTCACACTAATATAAGATACTTAGAAATGTGTCAATGCAGCAAAAAGTAATCATTAATTGGTTCATCAATATTAAATTAAAAGCAAGTTTAGTAATTACTACTGACTTCCATTGCATTGTCATAGACAAAATATAATACATTTGTTGATAATATGTTCAGTTTATAATATTAAAGTCGCTTTTTAGCTTTAGCATCAAAGTACAATATTATTGCATTCAATACATTGTTGTTGAATAAGGGAAAGTTGTGAAGAAAATTATGACTGAAAATTGGGTCTCAAAAATAGAAAGTTTGAAAATTATTCTAACTGCTAAACTCAAATATAAAGTCTGTTCTTCTAAATTCTCTTGTCAGATCTGTGGAATGAAATACATTCATTGCTTCATTTTAACAAAACAGCTAAAAATTGATTCAGAGGTCACCAGATTAAAAAAAAATTCGTACAAACACTTTGATTCAAAAAAGGACTTTTGTGTCTAATCCTTAAGCAAGTTTCAGAGAGAATAAATACTGAGCTCCTTTTATTGAAAAATATCATTCACTTAACACCTTCTTTTGCATGAAATATTTCAAACTTAGCTCTTCCAGATTTCCTTCAGTTGCCTGATGCTACATTTCGCAAGCCAGGCCGTATCTACGCAACAAGTTGCGAAAGGGTATTCCAGATTCTAATAAAAAGCAGGCATTTAAGATTAATTTACCAATGAATAAATGATAGTTTGAAAATCTAAAAATGCATGCTTTTAAGGTAGATTGATATAAAAAAATGAATAAGAGTTTAAAAAAACTAAAAAACATACTTTTATGTTTAATCAAACTAAAAAGTAAAGAAATAATTCTTAATATAGGAATAAAATGCTAGATGAGAAAATTAATGTCATTGTGGTAAAAGTGTAGGGGCTTGGTACTACATTTTTACACTAATTCAGCATTTAGGAAGAGAACTAGTAAGAAATTATAACAATTAATATAGAGCATTCCATGCTTTTATCCCAATGACATTATATAATTTGCTTGTTAATCATTTTATTCTTATATTAAGATTGTTTTCTTAATTTTTAGTTCGATTAAACATACAAGCATGTTTTTTAACTGTTTGAAACTATAATTTTACATGCAATGATGTGATTTCTGGTGAGATGATGACATTACACTAGAGCAGGAGTCTGTATAATTTTCAGAAAGAGCAGTCAAATTATCAGTGAAAAAAGAAAACAAAGTTATAAAAAAATCGTTTTGATGCATAAGTCTATTCTAAAAAGCCTTTCTCTTTTCCGATAGCAGTCACACTTAACAATGTCATGCTAATTAATATCATTAATATTAAAACTTATATTAGTTGTTTTTATATTGAATAAAGCTTTACAAACAGTAATACTTTTCATTCCTTCCAAAAGAAATACTGAAGATACTTTTCTTTCTGTAACTCAATTTAAGAACACAGGTATGTGATAATACAGAGTTTGTATTTTAAGTAATGAGAATATTTTTGTCCTGACACGGCTGTACGCCAGAGGGAGCTCCGACTGGTTGGAGTCGGTAGTGGGGCCTTCGACCTTGATAACGCTTCACTCCGCAGTTACTAGCTGGCTCTGGTTGAGGCAGGATCACGCGTAGCGTAGACGTCTTCAAAATACAACAAAGCATTGAACAGCGTTATGCAATCAAATTTTGTGTTCGCCTTGGAAAATCGGGTGTATCACCGCTGGAAATGATTCAGCAAGCGTACGGCAGGGAAAGCTTATCGCAAGCTCAAGTTTTTAGGTGGCACAAAATGTTTAAAGAAGGCCAAGAGAGCATGGAGGATGAGCCCGTCCACATCAAGAACTGCAGAAAACGAACAACCTGGGTGACATTTTTTGGACACGGACCGGCGTTTCAGTGTTCCTATGATCACAGAACAGCAAGTAATGGAAAAATTGGTTGTGCACAAAGTCATCATTTAGGATCTTGTGATGAGAAAGATTTGCGCCAAACTCGTGACAAAAGTTTTAACTGTCATTCAAAAGCAAAATCGTGAGGCCGTTTCAAAAAATCTTTTGGAATACATTGAAGACCCTCATTTTTTGGATAACATCATTACCTGGGATATATATATGAAAGTTGGTTCTTTCAGTACGACCCCGAGACAAAATGTCACAGCAACGAATGGCACACTCTGCAATCGCCTCAATAGAAGAAAGCTCGCATGTCCAAGTCGAGAATGAAAGCAATGTTGATTGTCTTCTTTGACAAGAACGGTGTTGTTCATTCGGAATTTGTGCGTAACAATTCCACAGCCTTCCTACAGCTCCGACCTAGCCTGAGCAGAATTTTTCCTCTTCCCCAAAGTGAAAACCGCCCTCAAAAAGCGCCACCACGGGACCCTGGATGATGTCAAAAGGGCTTGCATGCATGCTCTGAAGGATGTTTTGGTTGGTGACTTCCAGGAAAAGTACGAAGCGTGGAAACCTGGCCTGCAGAAGTTTGTTCATGCTCAAGGAGCATATTTTGAAGACTACTAAAGTTTTGTAGCGATATCTCTAATAAATTATTTTTTGTGGACTTATTCTTATTACTTAAAATACACACCTTGTAAAACAAGTTCCACTTCTACTGATGGTGCTAAAAGTATGAAGGAGTAAATAAAGAAGCTGTTTCAGTTTTATACAAAATATGGACTATAAGAGATTCTGCTGTTCCACTCTGTAATATAACAAGCCTTTTTATACAAATATTTCCTTAAAAAATGGTCATGAGTAACAAACTTCATTATCAAAGTATTTAAGAGCACCTTGGCCACAAATCAGTTTGCGATCACTAGTTAATGTTCTCTTGAATACAACACTTCACATATAAATGCTTTCAATGTACTGTCATTGGGCAAAGAAAATGTTACACACATATTATTTGAAGAGGTAGAGTTCTTCGAAAGTATGCTACAAATTCTGTAGAATCTTATTGTGGAGATTGGAAAGTTGTTTAGAGGCAAAAAAAACTACTAGATTGTTACTCCAATCAATCATGTGTTTAGACAAGGTCAACATCTGAGCTGGAATCCTCCTCTCCTAACTTCTATACCACATCAACAGGACATTTGAGCCTCAATATATTTTAAATGTATCACACATTATCTGAACTTCATAAAATGCCTGCTACGAGTCTGTGACCTCGACCACTAGGCTACTTGCTTCCGTTAAAATTACAGGGTGAAATTTCCCCCTCAAGTTCTAGTGCCAGTGATGTTTCCGAGCTGAAGCGTTCAAAGGTAATGCGATAAAAAGATTTAAACTATTTACTTCTTATGCCCAGAATCATAATTATTTCTCACCAGATGTTAGTACCAGATTATCAGTAATGTGTTTAGTGATAGTTATTTTATTTTAAACTAAATGTTAGCACAATGAAACATATATATTAGCAATATGTTTTTGTAACCTTAGCTCAGTTACTTAGTTCCGCTTTTCGTGAATACATGCGGGTTGCGTTTTGTGATTAAATATATATATATATTAGTATTAGTCAAGAAGTTAATCGGATTCTACTTCAAGTATAAATGGATCTGAGAGTGGTTCTGAAATAACTGATTGCTTTGAAAGTTCGGTTAGTGAATCTGAGAGCAATGATAATGGATCTGTAATGTTATATGTGCTTTTTTTTATCTCATACTATGAAATTTATCTCACTAGAAAAAAATACTAATGTGTTTTTACATTTTGGATAAGTGTAATCAAGTTCTCTGTTAATCTTTAAAATCCATTTCTTTAAAAAAATTTTCCCTCTTTGCCGGAAAAAGAACATTAAGTCAAAATATCCCAAAATGTTGGCTTTTCTTTAAAAAATTAATTTTTTGTATTTCAAGCGAAAAATTTACCCAAAATTTAAAAATAAATACATATATTGAACATACATTTAGTTTTACATTATTTTCTTGAATAAAAAAAAGCACTTTTATGACCGTTTTCTTCAAAGTTAAGACTGTTAAAGGGTTAAAGTAGTAGGGTTGCAGCAAATATTATAAGTGAAAAAGCTAATGATGAACTAATCATTAGCTTTCTATGGGCAAATGATGCGTTTTCTTATATGAGGGAGAAAATGGTAGTTTGAGATCTGAATTCTTAAAAAGGACTCGCTTTTACCTTCCACTCAAGGGCATTATGAAAAAAATTCCACATAAAGTTAGAAATCTTTACTAAAACACTCAATATTTACGAAATTCATTTTTTTCCACAAAATGAAAATTTCTTTACTTAGACATCTTGGAATTTTTCTATGGCTCTGATTTTCTTCTTTTGTTGGTTACTTTAGGAACTCTGCAGTTGTCTAAATTCCACTATTCCTTTAAAATAAAAAATAGTCATAAATACTAATAGAAATTAGGAAAAACATTTCACAATGAATATATATATATATATATGAAACAAACAAAGGCTCTCTAATTTTGATAGATTTCAGAAAATTAGCACTAGCTTGTTAGCATTAGAAAATGTACTGGAAAAGTCATTCTAACTTGTTTTGAAATTTAAAAGAAAGGAAATGCATAGAAATTTGTAAAGGATGTCATACATTACAAAAATTGAAATTTCAAGGACATATTTTAAGTTAACTAAATGTTTAAAGCATTTATTTTTAATGAAAGTGAATGAATACAGCCAAAGGAGTGACATGATGAAATTGTAGTTTTTTGCCTGAAACTCATTTTCCAGGCTTAAGTTCAGGTGGGGAGCTTCATGTGCTGTCAGATAAATAATGTGCCAATCGCTTTGCGTTGTTCCTATTGCTCAGATCTACAATTCTGACATGTTACACGGTGTTCTTCATTTTTTTTAACATTCTAAACATGGCTGAAAAAGGAATTTTACTGACCATGCGTGTGTATAAGCAAAGCAAAGAAAATCATTTGCAAGTGAAAGCAAGACACACACACATTGAATGTTTATTATCTACTATGAGAAGAACACTTTCAAGAGTGTATCAATCAATTCACTGGAAAGTTTCATCTCACTAGTGCTTTTAAAAGATTTATTAAAAAAAGAAAAGCAGATAGAACATGGAGATTTCATATGAAAATAGAATAAGATAGTTTGAGCTTCTTCAAAATGAAAAATGTAGGATATATAGCTACTTCCAAGCAACAGTGTGATACCTCAAAAAATACCGAAATTCAGGTTATTTCATAAAAGGTTTCAAAATAGTGAATATTTTTTGTGCAGTAGTGTCAGAAGTGTAATTTCTAGAATGGCCGCTAGAGGGCTTTTCTAGAAGTTACACTTTTTTTTGAGATATGACACTGTTGCTCAGAAGTAGTGATATAGATGGAAAAAAGTTACTGATAAAATTAGTGGATAAAAGTTCCATTGTTCTCAACTTTTAATGGAACCTTTTTTAAATAATAAATACAAGGGAAAATTTCAGAACAAAGCATAATTATTATTTTTTCTACGAAAACTATGCTTATTTAACTGAATATATCTATGAATTTAATTTTGTATATAACGTCAAAGGTAGTTTTTTTATGTTTCTAATTTAATTATCAAGGTTGCCTCAGCCTTTCATTCCTTCAGTGGTCAATAAATGAGTACCAAGCTTGCTTTGGAGCTTAACACTGGGGGTTTGCTGTCAGACTGACCACCTGACTTAAAAATCTGCTCATGCACCTTAGGGCCCAAGGTTGCGCTTACTGAGTTGGGCACAGTAGGCCTTTTCTCTCATGGGCTGTTACCCCCCTGAGTAAATTTAATTATATTTTTAAAAAATGTATATGAAGGCTATTTTTTAAATAAAATTTAAATTTTATGAAAGATAAAAATTTTGATATTGATAATTTTTTTACAATGAATTCAGAAATTCAATATTTTATGGTTTATTATTATCTTAAAATAGTTATATATAAGTAATATTTACTTGTATTGTAAATAACTTATATTAAACAGTTTAAAATATTTATGAAATAAAGCAACTAAGACTTTTTATTTTTTAATTAACAGGCATATAGTAAATAAACCAACAGAATTAAAGGTATGTACTTAAAACTAAACTAAATTTTTGGAGCACATATTTCTTTCTTTTCCAAACTTGGTAAATTTCTTTCACTATATAGTCACTTTTTTTTGTCATTGTAATATACCAGTTTTTATAGCAACAGCTGTGAATTGGTCATTGTAGCATTTCATGTATTGATAAATTAACATCGAAATAGCATATCGTTGGTCTAATTATCAGAAAGTGTAACTCCATCTGGGATGCTAATTTGATATAGTAGGGCTATACGCCAATTTGTTGTTTATGTTCGCGAAAAGCTTGTTAAAAACAACTCTTCTACCTAATTAATAGGATAAAGCAGCACAATTCCTAACTAGAAAACCGCACTCTTGCGTTAAACAAAACAATGAAACCTCTGACTCGAATCAAAATTTTGGAAAGCTGTATAACATATTGAAAATAATATTTTGATCTTGTAATTGGAAAATTACAACATACAAGTACTTTTTCAAATCCAGCATTAAATATTACTACAATAATTGTTAATTTTACAATTGTTAATTTGAAATTTATAACCAGGAATTCTAGTTAAGTCCAGGTTATCCACAACACGGGCGCCCACCCCTTGCAACTAAGGGATAAACCGCTGTTGCTAGATGGCATTAAAAGTCTGATTTCAATATTTTGTGGCTATGCATTGTGATATTTAAGCCAACGATTTATAATAATTGTTTTCATACTATTAATTTATAATATTATTTTATCTTACTTTTTTATAAATATTACTTAAGTTATTTATTTACAATTATTATTATATATAATAATTAGATTACATGGACATTATAATATAAAAATTACATGAATATTATCATATATATTATAATTACTATTAAATTATAGGTTGATTTGTCGAATCGGCTACTTCTCGCGCCAAGTGTATTCTTGCCAAATCCATAAATGTGCTAACATTTCTGTATCTGTTTTCCAGTGAAGGAGAAGTCGTTTTTTACACATAAGCAGTATATTTAATTTTAACAGTTTTCACGATATCGTGGCAAGTTAGCGTGTGCGTAATTCGTTTTTTTTCTTTAATTTTAACAGTTTAATTCTTCAATGGTCCTTGCGCATGGGCAGAAAGCTTTTATCACTTTAAAAAATAACGATAACTACTAATGCGCTTGAGCAGTTCTTTTTTCTTAAAGACTTTAGAAACCTTTCTCAACGGCCTTAGTTTCACTTGCTCCAGAAATTCCATTTGACCAGATGTTTCTTTTGTTTCATCATTATGGAATAATTTTCACAGGTAATATTACTCTTTTTCTTCGCATATATTTTCAAAGATTTCCACGATGTTATTAGAGAGAACTTGAATGAATACATGAAAAAATAAGATTAAAATTGTGAAAGGTTTTTTTGCCATGTTGCCTGTGCTTGGAATGAAAGCTGTTTTAGAATGGTGCATGAAAGAAGGTTTGATTGGTTCATCGTATGTATGTCTGAAATGCGGAAAAAGTATGGAATTGAGAGAAAGAACAGGTATAAGAAAGTGAATGATAGTTTTTGAATGGTACTGCAGAGAGAATTCAGTCCAGTGTGAAAGAGGATACCCATCATGTGTTTAGGGTGTAAGGAAAGGGTTTTGGTTTGAATTGAGTAATATGGATTTGTGCACCATTTTGTTAGTGATGGAAAAATAAAAATGTTTTGGAAGGTGCTCTCAGAAATATGCAGTCTCACACTGGTATAATTTCAATAGTGAACTTATCGTCTCATCATAAATGTCGGAAAAAGGAGCATTTTTTAAAGGTAAGTGAAATTATTTCCATTTTTAAATGCCTAATTTTTGCAGCAATTTTCAGTTTCAAAACTTTAAAATGCTATTTTTAAATGATTTTCTTTCCGCCCTCTTGAATTTTGGGCTCTTGCATTGCGTGTTGTGGTAGGGTTGCTACTCCAAAACACAACACGCAAAAATGTGCCAAATTGGCAATTTTTCAACATTTGGCAAAAAGGCGGCCAATTCGACAATTTCACCAAATTATATTATATGATAATAATATATTGCATATTATTATATATAATTTTATTATATTAATATTCATTATTGATTGACATATTGGTTATTTTTAATCCATTCCTATATATATATATATATATACATTCTTCACTTGAAATATATTTTGTGAAACAGTTATTTACAATTATTTTCCTGATGATTTGCTGCCTCTGGGCAGTCATCTTGGATTTCATGTAACTCAACAACAACTGCTGATTGGGACGATGAAGGAATCCTGCCAAAAAGCGTTTGGCGTGTTTCACTCCTGCATCAAATTAGTTACACCAGTAGAGTTACAGTCTGATAACTAGGCCAATGATATAAAATGACTACTTGATTCTGAGATAGGCCCTTGTGAATTTTCAGGAAGTAATAATCCAAAATTTACAATTGCATAAAAATGGATGTTTAACACTATATTGCCTAAGGAAGTCATTTTGACTGAATTTTAAATTCAATTAGAAAGACAATTACATATATATAATACACAATTTCTTAGAACATATTTTTTCTCTAAGCAAAGTATTTTTTTTTACTGTTAATATTATGATAATTTGTTACATGAGTATAAAAAATATTAAAAGATAAACTTGGTAAAATCCTAGGAGAGCCCACACCCTTGGTGACAAACCGAAAAAAGCGCCACGCAAGAACAAGATGGCGCCAAGCGAAGCCGACAATGGCGGCAAAGGAATATAGCGGGAAAAGGTGGATGCGTAATGAAAATATATGTAAACAATACAGAAATTAAACATTTAAGATAAAAAATATAAAAACAGCACTTACTTCTTACTGCTGATCTTTTCCAAGTGGAGGGTACAGCGTAACAACAGATTTTAAAAAGCTTTAAAGGTCTCATCGCTAAGCGAATGATCGTGTGAGCGCCGCCATATTTATTCTGCGAGGTAATGGTCAAACATACATTCGGCGTGGCTGGTACAATTTCGAAGAAAGCGTTTCATTGCCGACCATGTTACATCATGCCGATCATTACATTTAGGACATTCATAACTTGAAGCAATCAATCCTTCCTTCATACACCATTCTCTCAATCAATTCTTTCTTACCTTTCGCATTCAACAAAGTAAAAAATTCTAAAGTATATTCCCACACACGCAGCCAGCCTGGAGCCCAACAACAAAATGAAATTCGAAATGCGCGCCCACAATATACGAAAATGCTAGAAATAGTTAGATTTGCCACATGCAGTGTTTAAAAAAAGTAGGGTTACCAAGATGGCACAATTATCGCCAACCAAAGTAATTCGCGCCAAGGGTGTGGGCTCTCCTAGGAGTGAACCGATAATGGTAATTTAATTTATTTACTCATTAATCATTCTTTCACAACATAATCATTTTGACAGTTTTTGGGCAATATAGGTATGTACTAAGTATCAGTCTTTCTAGTATTAAATGAGGATTCTGATGACACAAATCTTAAAACTTTTAAATAGTGTAAAAGGATGAAGACAGGTCTATGTAAATAATTTACAGGTTATTATTATTAACGAATACTATTTTTATTTTAAAATTCTAAAATTATTATTTTATTATAACAATAACTACATTAATTTATAATATCATTAAGTTTCAAAAGTTGGTTATTTTTAACTATAACACTTTTTCAGAATTCACTAACTTTTCATATTCTTTTAATAGAAACAGACAGCATTTTAGTATCTTTTCGGTAATGATGTGATTTCCTCCGAGACATAATGTGTGAAGGAAATGACAACATTAACTATCTTTGATGATCATTCTTTTACCATAGGTTTTTTAACATATATATTCTAAAGAAATCCTGCTGCAAAAGCAATTAAAAATCAGTAAGAGCATTGTAGTAGCTGTAATACAAATGAATACATTTGCTTTGATGCTAATTTTTAAGCAAAAATATTTTTTTTTAAATAAAAATTGCTCGTGGGTTAATTCATAATTAGAAGCACTATAAGTACATTTAAAACAAACACAATATTTTCCAATCATATTTTTTTTATTGGAAACAATTATGAAATAGTGGTGCCCCGTGCGTGCACCACAAAGTATCAAACGGGTTCCTATCACATTCAAGTAAAAAAAAAAATGATTCCAGTGCTTAAACCTTACACATGGAAATTGTAACCCTGGATTAAAAAAAGCTACATTACCATTATGTGGATCTTTGTTGGGATTACGAATCACACGCACAGCCATGGTACTCATGGCACGCACAAACAGGTGTGTGACCACGACTCCTCAGTTAATATGAAGCTAAGTTAATCTTAAATTGTATTTCTCCAAACCATAGTTGCAATTCAAGATTTGAAAAACTATGTATCACACACACACAGTAAAAAAAATACAGTATAAAATTCGTACTAATGAATAACTTATGAGAAATCATGTCCAATTTTTACCTTTTAAGAGCTAAAGAAAACTAAATTTCAACTGTTCTTGTGGTGTATGATCAAGAGTACCGGCAGAAACGATGATAATAGATTATGCCAAAGGCTTGACAATGTTCTAGGCCTATTCTGTGGTGTAACGTTAAATAAAGAGCACTTTTTGGAGTTCCTCACACCTCGGTAATTCTTCGGCACGGTCAAAAGAATGAAGGTGCTTGTCATTGGTACATTGGTTCTCCCGAGAAACGCGCACAATAGCAAAATTTTCGACTTAACTCACCTAAGTTATTTACAAGTGAGAGTTGAGGGTTACCTCGTCAGAGGAATAACCCAATGCTTCAACTGTAATAACTTTTATCATACCGCCGCAAACTGTCACATGCAACCAAGGTGCTTAAAATGTGGAAAGAACCATGCCACGAGAAACTGCCTAATTAAAGAAAGACAGGAAAATCCATTCTGCATCAACTGCCAAGACTACGGTCACTCGGCATGCTACACTAAATGCCCCAAATTCCCCCAGCCGAAAAAAGGAACCCCTTTCGGAGACCCCAAGAAAAAGCGAAATTTCGCCTCTAAATGGATTAAAGAGGGAATTTCCTTCGCTAACGTTGTTAGCGGCGAAGTCCCCAATCAGATTCCTATCGATGACAAAAGAAGATTCCCCCCATGGATTCCTTAGTCAAGATAGTAACAACACCTCAGACTTAACTCAAGTATTAGAACTCTTCCAAATAATTTCTAATTTAGTCAAGAAAAATCCCAAAATCCTAGATCTACTCACTAAATTTAAAAAAGCTAACTCAGATGAAGAAAAAACCTGCCTTCTCGCAGAACAATTATGGATAAAGTTTAAACTTTATCATTTTAATTTTTACTCATTATAAACAACCTAAAATTTTCCCCTTATTATTTTTATTTTAAATTTAATTTACTGTTCCATATTTAACTTTTAATTCTTTTTAAAATATCAAGATCATGCAATCAATTCCAAGAGCTCACTTCCATTCTAGCGTTGGGATGATTGTTGGAGCACTTAGTCCTTCCGGACTCTAATCTCCTATCATGAAATGTAGATGACTGAACAATTTACTATGCCCTTTTTTAAAAAGATAATAAAATAAAATAAATCAGTACTAACAGAGAAACAATAAAATGCAAAGGATTTTACAGAAAGTAAAAATAATTAAGAAAATGACAGTCTGAAAAATAAACGACGCCCAAAGTGGGCGGAGTATCATTAGCCAATGGGGAGAGACTGCAATTCAACGAAGTTGAAATGCAGTGAGAGAGAAAAATTTAAGATAAGAAGAGAAACTTTAGGAATTAAGATGAAAATTTTGTTATTTATTATATATTTAATTAAATTAATTAATTTAATTTAAAATAGAATCTACACTTTATTGGCAGGGGAGGCGATTACTCTTAATAAACATTGCAGTTTTTCAGTTGGATCAGTACATTTGGAGGATTTTTCCATTTCGGTAAGTAGAGAGGGAAATAAGGTAAAAATCCTTTGCATTTCATTGATAGCTTGTAAGAGGCCAAATTCGCCAGAATCATTTTGTGAAACATTATGTGTTTCCTTATTATGTTCATTATTTTTTCTATTTTCAGGAATGTCTGACGCCGAGGAGGCAAATCCGCGTGCTGACATCTGGTGTGTAGAATTTGAGTTAAGAACTTGAGAGTAAAGTAATCCGGGAGTTATGGGGGTGGTATTTAAGTTTTGTTTTTGGTTATTATCAGGGGATTTTCCTTTACTTTTTCTGGGCTTGGGAAAGAGTGGACATTTAATTGAGGAGGCCATATGACCTTTAGCTTTACAATTTATGCAGAGCGGATCTACAATTTTTTCTTTGATTTTGCACATACCTGTCCTGTGATTTTCACCACATTTCAGGCATCTCGTTTTCATGTTACAATTAGCAGTTGCGTGATGGAAAAAGTTACAATTAAAGCATTGTGTAATTCTATTTCCTTTTTTGAAGGGGTCAATCTTTATCTGCATGTAGAGACAGCTACGTATCTGAAATATGTCACTGACATTTTCATCACGTGCTATCTCTATCATGTAAATAGGGAGGGAGGGTTTTGATACAAATCTTTTAAGTTGGGTTGTTTTAACAATTTTTATTCCTTTGGAAATTAAGTCTTTCTTAATATCTTCCGGATCAATGTCAACAGGTAGGCCTTTGATTACAAGTTTAAGTGGTCTAGTTAATGGGGGTTCGATAGTATAAAACTCAAGGTTTTTATTTTTTAAATATTTAGTAATTTCATCATGGTCGTTTTCGTTTTGGGCTTCGATTTTTGTGTATCCTTTAGCATGGGTGTTAGTTGCTGTGGGAAATTTTCTGTAAAGATCCTGTAAAACCAAATTATAGGAATCAAAGATTCGCATAAAAATGGGTTTGGTTTTAAAAGCTGGGGTGACTTCCTCGACGTCAGTCATTTCAGAATCTAGTGCTTCAAAAGAGTTATTAGTGTTAATATCTTTCTTTTCAACTAGAGGGGGATTTTTAATTGTTTTCTTAAGGAAAACAAAGTCCGAATCGGTAGTACTTTTAGATTTAGAAGTCTTAGCCGGTTTAACTACCGGGGCAGCAGATCTTTTAACCGGTTTTGGTTTATTGTTTTGAGGACTAAGGGCAATCGGGCGAGGTAAAAGCTCAGTCATCTTACCTTCAATGGATTTTATCTTGGCCTCCAGATTTTTCATTTCGGATTCCAAAGCCAGCCTCACGTCTGGCATAGGGCTGGGCGCTTCATCTTCAATTTCGAGCAACGATCTGATGTACCTGAGACGAGCTTGAAGTATCCTCTTTTCATTGGCGGGTTCGTTATCTCCTTTAGTCGGTGGATTTTTAGATGAGCTCTGGTCAGTAGAGTTTGGACCAAGGTCCTGCATGATTATGCTTTCGGCTGAAACCAGGTGTTCCATAACACGTCTTGCTCGGACGAGAGTCAGGGCTAGAATGACTTCCATTCTATCTCAAAGCCACACCACAGAAACTGGTTTCAGCCAATCACATTGGATCTCTCTCGAAGTCACGCCCACCCCTCCAACAAAGTTCCAACACAAAGAACATCGCAGTTCCAGATAGAGGGCAGAAGACTGCTGGCGCAGTCTAGATACCTCAGACTTAATAATCACCGTTAATCATTGGTACATATGCAATGACGTCCTTATTCTTGGTTGCCTGGTTTGGCGTTGTAGCATTTTTCTAAGCCCTAGTGGTTCATTGAAACTAAAAAGTTTTGTCCCCATTTGGGAGATTGTTTTTCAGGCAGTTTTTTCTTCCGTGTCTTGAGTATAATAGTTAAATTCCCTTGCGTATGAAATTTTCACTGTAAAAATAACAGTCTGTTCTTTTTTTTCATTCACTTATATCAAAATATTTGTAATGGATTTAATTTTGTAGAAGAAATATATATTTGAGCTTAGAGTAAATGAGGAACTCAATTTCAAATTAAAATTTGTTATATGAGTTTTTAATAATCCATTTACTGTGATTAATAATACTTTGAAAATAAATTACATGTTTCAAGTTTTATCCTTATGTAAGAAAAAGAAATCACTTATAAATAAGGAAAATTTATGTTTTTATTATAATATAGATTTAGTCGTAATATTAATGTACATTTTAAAGGTAGATGACTTCGTTCTTATATCAGAATGAATTTGTACAGGCAAGTGAATTTTTAAATTATTAGCTTAATTTAATTTTTGTAATTAGTGATTTATTTTTTAGGTATATATATACACTGCTGGACAATTGCTAAGGACGGATCACAAATTGCTATGTAGCATAACATTAAGCGAGACATGAGGCCTAGTAGGATAAGATATAGTTGCCACACTGTTCAGACATTAGAAAAAAGAATATTTATTGTTCTGGAAAGTACAAAAGCTGTGAAACTTCTGAAAGAAAAAAAAATGTTCATTTGATCTGCGTATGGAGAAATGGAACAATGCATCTAAACGTCAGCAGGCACCTTAAAGAAAGGTATCAGTACCGAATGTGTCCTCCATGGAGTGTGATTCAACATTCCACACGTCGTACCATACTTTGCACAACATTATCCAGCAGCTGTTGAGGCAATGTATCCCATTCCTCTGTGAGTGCACGGATGAGGGTGCTCTTGTTTGTCGGAGGATAGTTTCGACCAGCAACTTGCCTCCCCAAAGAATCCCACACATTTTCAATGGGGTTTAGATCTGGAGAACGCTCTGGCCATACGAGACGGTGAATACCCTCGCTGTCTAGACAATCCTGAACAGCGAGTGTTCGATGACATGTTGCGTTGTCGTCCATAAAAACAAACTTATCACCGACAGCACCACGGAAAAGACGAACATGAGGAAGTAGAACTTCATCAATGTATCGTTGGCCCGTCATAGTCCCATTCGCAACCACATGTAGGCGCGTGCGGCCATTGATCATGATGCCGGCCCACACCTGATACTGCATGTCGGATATCAGTCCTTTTCCTGTATATTTTCTGAACGATAAGCAGTACCACTCTCGCGCCAGATCAGTTGGCGTCTACAATCCGATGACAGACTGAACCTACTCTCATCTGAGAATAGTGCGCATGCCCAGTCCTGTTCAGTCCAATTCTGATGCTCACGACACCATTGCAAACGGGCAGTACGGTGCTGTCTGGTCAATGGGACACACACAACATGTCTGTGTGCGTATAGTCCTCCTCCCCTCAAACGTCTGGCAACAGTTTTTCGGGAGATCTGCTTTCCTGAGGCAGCAAGAAACTGATTTGCCACCTGCTGGGCTGTGGTGCACCTGTTCCTTTTTGCAGATAGGACGATATATCTGTCTTCTGCAGGCGTCGTACTTCTAACACGACCTCCCCGTGCCGTCTACTACACATTCCAGTAATTTTAAATGACTTCCACAGCCGTGAAACAACGCTGTGAGCGATGTCGAACTCCTGGCAACATCTGTTATTTTTCGCCCTTCTTCGATCTTTTCAATAATTCGGCCACGCATAAAATCATCTATGTGATGTCGGGAAGACATGCCAAAAATTTTAAGTTCGTCTATTAAATCTTTCCTGTAAAACTTTGATTTGAAACAACAACTGTCCACACGCGTCAAAACCTTTAAAGCTCTTATGAACGCTATCACGTGATGAACAGATGTGGAAAAAAAATTTGCATACGCATACTTCTTCTTACTAATATCCCGCACTTATTCTAATTTTCCACATTTTGCTTCCTTTCATTTTGTGGTTGCTATGGATGATAGTGTTATCCGTCCTTAGCAATTGTCCAGCAGTGTATATATATATATATATATATATATATATATATATATATATATATATATATATATATATATATGTGTGTGTGTGTGTGTGTGTGTGTGTGAAAGACTCATTTATTTACATTTATATAAAAAATTCGTCTAATACTATGTTTCCTTTTAAATTTTAGAATTAAATTTACTGCAAAAGTTTTAGCTATTATAAACTTAACTATATAAATAAACTCATGCTTAAATTTTTATTTTCTATCTTTAGTAAAATACTATAAATAAAGTGATTCGTGGCTATTGTATAAGAAACACCTCACTGTTCTAACTTCCACATCACATCCATGTTATTCGTTCAAGTTATCATCGACACATTTATTCACATAATTCTGAAATTTTGCAATTATTTTAGAGGTTTTTTCTTCTAACATGCTCACATATATAAATCTTCATTCAGGGTTTAAATCAAAAGTCCTGAAATAGAGTACCACTTGAATCCCTTCATCAGGGGTTTGTTATAGAGAATAGTTTGTTTTTTTATAACAGGCAAGTTTGATGAAGATATAGTCATTAATGAAATTTGGATTCATCTTAAGAAGTATTTTCTGATTGGTGTTGTGTCACTCGAAGCACATAAATTCTCTCCTTTCCTAAAGTATGTTTCCTCCTGTAAAAGCTACTGTTCGAAAATTAATACGAAAATATGACTTAAAATTATACGTTTTCGAACAAAAATAAAAATTAGCCATTAAATTATAGTTTCCAAAAATTTATTTAGATTTTGCATACTATCTTACAAGAAATTTCACACACTAATTATTCACTTTATTATAGCTACAATTAGAGATAATCAAGAAAGTATAATACGTAGCAGAAAACATTTAACGATATCATTTAGAAAAATTTCTTTTTCCAACATTTCCATTCTTAGTATAAATATATGTATATAGTAGTCAGTAGTTTATGTTAAAATATCCAGAAATGGGCTTAATTTTCGAAAAATATATGTCTTTATATTCACGTGTGTTCTAGTATCGTTTTAAAATGTATTTACTTTCTTTCCATTTTCTTTCGTAATTTATGAGCACAATGGCGTTGTATATAAGTATAAAGTACGCACTCTGTAAATTTTCGAAACACCTCTAATATTATACGAAAATGTAAGAATTTTTTTAAAAAAATTCTTATTTGTCAGTTAACCCAACAAACTAAACATATACGTTGAAATAAAATAACCGTAACAGTTATAGAAACAATTAATTACCGTAAAAGTCGGCGTATAACGCACAATTTGAACACAAAAAATAAGATCATGAGTGCACATTATACTCTGGGGGGAAAAAATGTTACCTTTAAAAATAGGAAAAAAGCTCATGGAAAAAAACTTAGACTTCTACATATATCGAAATTCTGTTCAGTTAAAATAAATCAAATTCCTTATCAAATGTAGATCTGGAAAAGAGTACACTATTTTTTTTTTTTTTTTTTCTAAATCTTGGAATAATACCTTGAATAAGTGATTTCAAAACATATAGAGCCAGGACTTCGAACTATAATTTTTTTGTTCCGGTTCAACTATTAAAAAAAATATCGTTTCTGTTCCGGTTTCCGTTCTGCCAAAAATAATGGTTTGCGGTTCAGATCTGAATGAATAATTTTACTTTACGTATATTCTTATTTGCACTACAAATATAATTCTATCGTAAACCAAAATTAAATTCTATCAAAATTTGGAAGACTTTATATTTTTTCTTAAAAAGTCATCAGCAAGTTCATTCGACTGAATTAAATTTGATTCCTACAAGTAGTTACATCAAGAACTGAAACAGAAAGTACTAGTGAACACAGTGGCGTACCTACCAATGGACTAAGTGGTGCCGTGCACCAGAGCCCTCAACCTCAAGCGGGACCCTCGCACCCTGACCACCAAGCAAGTCGAACTTGCGATAATTTCTCCCACATTTAATATATAAATATAAAAGATTACAACATAGCTGTAATCAGGCCAACTCAGTTAAAAATAATTTTGAACTTGTTGAGAATTCCCTAAAATTCTTTCCTTTGTATGGTGTTTCGAACTTGACTTATTGAAAAGAAATTATATTATTTTCAAATTTTTTCATTTTTCTAACTGTTACTTGAAAATAAACTTCCATGTGTAAAATATCTTATCATACATCTTAAAAACCTACTCAGGAAGCTATTCCTTCTAGGTCATTTTATTTTTAATAACAATATGATTCATAATAAGCTATTTTCCGGTTTCAGTATTTCGCAATCTATTCGTGTCCCCCCCTCTCCTCTGTTTTTTCTCAGAAGTGTTTTTTTAAAACTCTTATAATAATATTGTATTATTTTCTTGTTGATGTATATTTTTTGTATCATGTCCTGCCCGTCACTTGTCGAATGAACTTTGGTATTCACTGGTTACACTGATCAGATACTGACCAACTAATACTGATCATAAAATCTTTCCTGAAAAACAGATCCTTCGCCGTCAGAGTCAACGACACTCACTCCTCGACAAAGCTAATAAGGGCAGGGGCGCCGCAGGGCGCACTTCTTTCCCCCACCTTATTTAATATATACATTAACGACATTCCAAAAACACGACAAACGACAGTCTGCCTTTACGCAGACGATACTGCGATCCTCACACAGAGCACAAACAAAAATTGCATCACTCACTTTCTCCACAGACACCTCGCAGAGCTAGAGGACTGGTATAAAAAATGGAAAATTTCCATAAATCCTGAAAAAACCGAAGCAGTCTTCTTCTCTGCAGGACACGGCACTCACAAGCCACCGCCAGTATACGTACATAACCACACGGTCCCCTGGTCTAAGTCAGTAAATTACTTAGGTGTCACGTTGGACCAACATCTCTCATTTAAAGATCATATTACTAAAATTGATAATAAATTCCGAGCCTTAGCTTGTCTTTATTACCCCTACTTCACTCGGAATTCTCCATTGACAATTAAAAATAGGTTGCTTATCTATACTTCCATACTCAGACCAGTACTCCTTTACGCTTCTCCCGTCTGGGGGCATGCTACAAAAACTAATATTAACAGACTAGAAACTTCTCAAAATGTAACGATAAGAAAACTAACAAACTCCCCATGGTTTGTGAGAAACGCGGATCTCAGATTCGCGCTGAATCTCACAACTGTGCGGGAGACCATTAAGAAAATAGCTATTAAATTCTTCACTAACCTAGAATCAATCGACAATAGAACTCTAAGAAAAATTGAAATTTACACCCCAGATCCTAATTTTAACAGACCCCGCAATATTTTATTATAACATTAATTTTAACAGGGAGACTTGTCTCCCACCCTGATCTCTGACTAACTTTTTCTCGTTCGTTGCACGTTTTTATTGGAGTACTTAGTCCTTCCGGACTCTAACCTCCTGTCATGAAGTGTAGATGACTGAAACAATTTACTATGCCCTTTTTAAAAAGATACTGAAATTTATAATTAATTTTACTAGTAAAGAATACATTAAAATGCAAAGGAATTTTACAGGGGGTAAGAAAGATTTGTATAAAGTAGTCTGGAAAATAAACGACGCCCAGTGGGCGGAGTTTCAGTAGCCAATGGGGAGAGACTGCGATTCAACGAAGTTGAATTGCAGTGAGAGAGAAAATTAGAGATATGTAGAGAAACTTCTGGAATGGGGATATGAGAAAATGTGAATAATTAATTAAAAATTAATTAATTAATTATGAAATAGTCTACACAGTATTGGGAGTGGGGCAGATTACTCTTAAAAGACATTGTAGTTTTTCTGTTGGATCAGTGCATTTAGAAGATTTTTCCATTTCAGATAGTAGAGAGGGAAATAAGGTAAAAATCGTTTGCATTTCATTAATAGCTTGAAATAGGCCAAATTCGCCAGGAACATTTTGAGAAACATTAAGTGTTTCCTTGTTAAGAGCGTTATTTTTACTATTTTCTGTACTGTCTGACGCCGAGGGGGCAAATCCGGGTGCTGACATCTGGTGTTTAAAATTCGAGTTAAGAACTTGGGAGTAAAGTAATCCGGGAATTACAGGGGTGGAATTTAAGTTTTGTTTTTGGTTATTATCAGGGGATTTTTCTTTAGTTTTTCTGGGCTTGGGAAAGAGAGGACATTTAATTGAGGAGGCCAAGTGGCCTTTTGCTTTACAATTTATGCAGAGCGGGTCTACAATTTTTTCTTTAATAACGCACATACCTGTCCTGTGATTTTCACCACATTTCAGGCATCTCGTTTTCATATTACAGTTTGAAGTAGCGTGATGGAAATAGTTACAATTAAAGCATTGAGTAATTCTATTTCCTTTTTTGAAGGGGTCGATCTTTATTTGCATGTAGAGACAGCTACGTACTTGGAAAATGTCATTGACATTTTCGTCACGCTCTATCTCTATCATGTAAATGGGGAGGGGAGTTTTCGATACAAATCTTTTAAGTTGGGTTGTTTTTACAATTTTAATGCCTTTAGAAATTAAGTCATTCTTAATATCCTCAGGGTCGATATCGACAGGTTGGCCTTTAATAACAAGTTTAAGTGGTCTAGTTATTGGGGGTTCGATGGTATAGAATTCAAGGTTTTTGTCTTTTAGATATTTTGTAATTTCATCGTGATCTTTTTCATTTTGAGCTTCAATTTTTATGTATCCTTTAGCATGGGTATTAGTAGCTGTGGGAAAATTCCTGTGTAGGTCCTGGAGGACCAAGTTATAAGAGTCGAAAATTTTCATAAAAATGGGTTTTGATTTAAAAGCTGGGGTGACTTCCTCGACGTCAGTCATTACAGCATCTAGAACTTCAAAAGAGTTATTGGTGTTAATATCATTCTTTTCAGTTACAGGGGGGTTTTTCATTGTTTTCTTAGGGAAAACAAAGTCTGAGTCATTAGCATTTTCAGAATTAGTAGTCTGCGCCGGTTTAACTACCGGGGCAGCAGATCTTTTAATCCGTTTAGATTTTTTGGTTTGAGGACTAAGGGCAATCGGGCGAGGTAAAAGCTCAGTCATCTTACCTTCCATGGATTTCATCTTGGGCTCCAATTTCATCAGTTCAGATTCCAATGCCAATCTTACATCTGGCGTCGGGCCGGGTCTGTCAATTTCAATTTGGAGCAGCGATCTGACATATTCAAGGCGAGCTTGAAGGATTCCTTTTTCATAATTAGGGCCCCTGTCTACTTTGGGTGGTGGATTATTAGATGAGCTCTGAGAGTTTGGACCGAGGTCCTTCATGATTATGCTTTCAGCTGGATGCAGTTCCATAACACGTCTTGCTCGGACGAGAGTCAGGGCTAGAATGAACTTTTTCTCAACCGACTCCACCCCCTTCTCAGTAGCTGCCTCCCCATTGGACGAGCGTAAAGTTACACAACGATCTTTAAATCCGACCGCTTCTGCGGCCACTCCATTTCATCTTAATTGCTACACTTAAACAACATTTAAATGCATTTGCCTACATCAGAATTGGGATCAGTGATTAAAGCTGGCTCCTGCTTCAATTCCACAATTGTTCCGGCTGCAAGTTCTGTCTTGCAATCTCCATTCTCTTTTTCATTCCAGCTGCAAAAAAAAAAAAAAAAAAAATTCCCGCAGCTTCTCTATTCCGATTGCATTTTGGTGCTCCTCGAACGCGTTTTTGGGGCTGTTAAGCCCCCTTCCTTGCGCTCCTCCATTCCTGCCCGCGTAACGTACTTTTGTCTCGTTTTCGTCTGGCCGCTTCTTCCTCCATCCTCCCCCCCCCTGCGGGGGAGTGTATTCAGATATTGATTTTCATTGCTACTTTCTCTGCGCGAATTTGGGTATAAGCGATTCATTTCGCTGGCACCCGCTATATCTAATTTTCGTTTCGTTTCCACTCCATTTCATCGGACGGCGAAGGAAAGGAGAACCGGTTCGCCGGTCTCTCCCTACCCCAGCCGCCCAGCGCAACTGATTTATGCCGCCGGTTCCAACCCTCTTCGGAGGGCGAGCCGACAGGCGCCTGAGACATCGTCTCACCCCAACACGACAGTCAAACGCAAACATACTGCTTCCAGTTCCTTATACACCTTAGTACTATTCTTTAAAAAACCATTTGGCAATCACTTTATTTCTTTATATTGTATTATTTTTTTAAAAATCTAAAAATGGGCAAATAACCAATGTGAAAGTGACAACCATACTGTGAAGACAGGAGATGAAGATCTCAGCACGAGATCAGGAGCTCCAGCCCCATCGATTCGACACCTTGTCGAATGAAACTTTGGTATTCACTGGTTACACTGATCAGATCAATAAATTAGAAACGAGAGCCTGGCTTAGACAAAACAAAAAAGGAAAGCTTTGCTTCACACACAAAAGAGAGATATATGCTGTCGTGGGCCTTTTTTGCAGCGCATGCCAGAATAGCAGATGGCAGAATTTTTCCTACTTACTTGACAATTATCGTTATATTTTAAACCCTTAACACAATATCTTTATAAATTATAGCCTATGTGTTACTCTGATGTATAAGCTATATTATTGGAAAGTTTCATTAAAATCCACTTAGTTGTTTTTGCGTGAAAGAGTAACAAACATACATACACACATACAAACTTTCGCGTTTTTACAAACGCGAAAGTTTGTTTTTATTAGTAAGAATATTTCTTCTAAATATTAATTACCAATTACCAGTTAGTCGTTATTTTAATAAAAAAATTATTTAAATAAATAAAATAATTATTAATTACCATGTTTTTATTAACTCGCTTTCTTGTCTATCCGGGTGGTAATTGATTTGAAACTACCTTCTCGATGAGCTGCAGACTTGAAATTTGGACCACCTCTCAGAAGTGGATGACAATGCTTGAAAATGCAGAAAAAGAAGTTTTAGTCGTGAACCCGAGCCCCCAAAGAGGCTTGTATGTCTGTCCGGGTGGAATTTTGTAATTGATTTTAAACTAATTTCCGGATCAGCTTGAAATCTGGATCACATAGCTCAAAAGTGAATGACAAAGCATGAAAATGTGAAAAAAGAATTTAAAAAAAAACGAAAAGGGGGAGAGCAAAATGAAGTAACCAAAAAAGACGAAAACAAAAATTATGCTTTTTAGTCTTTTAGTCCGTTATAAAAACATAGTACATTAAAAAAAATTTAGATAATATACTTGTTTGTTATTAACTTACGTTGCAGCACTGGACATGTAAAAAATTGCATACAATGACAAAAGTAAACACTTGTCAGCTAGAGAGATTATGTGATAAAAATTTTCTGATTAAATCCCTTTTTTAAAGGTTTTGACATAGATTCAGTGGCTTAACGTACACCCTCGCATTGTAGGGTGCCCAAAGCGTTAATGACGCCACGTATGTATTAAAGCTTGGGGTCCAAAAGCTGACTTTGTAGGGGGCCCTAATAATCTCTTGGCAGTGGGATACGCCACTGTACTGATTCCTTTCTTTCCAATCAACTACTTGTCTTACCATCCCTTTACTTAAATTAATACATCGATAGAATTAAATATTGTTAAATTACAGCTTTAATTTCTTCAAACGTGTTCTTGCACTAGCAATTTTCTATAAGACTTAATGTTTTCAGCAAATGAAAATTAATTAATCGGAACTGTAATTGTTTTACAATATCTGCTACTTGTTCTTATTGGAATAACATTATCAATTTTTACCTAGCATAACTGTTACTTAAAAAAAATAATAATCAAAAAACTGCTGAAAAGTTAGGCCACAAAAGCCTTCGTATATACTTAAAAAAATCTCTCTCTCAAAATGGTTTTAAATATTGTATTTTTTCCCCTTAAGTCAGTGTTTCTCAAACTGTGGGGCGCCCCCCCTGGGGGCGCGATAAACTTACAAGGGGGCGCGAGCATTTCGAAAATAAAATATTTAAAATATAATTAATTTACTGGAATGAATTAAAGCAAAATACTTTCAGACATAATAAAAAATGCACTTTTACTCTGATATAATTTATAGGCGCGCGATATTAAGTCATCAAAAATAAAAACGTCTTCAATACCTAATTAGCTATCTTTGATCCTATAACCAAATAAAAAAACTTTTATTTGATTTGCTGTATTCCCTTTATGAGAGATTTTTTATTACGTTTTTTTTTAATCCTAACATACTGCTCTTTCAGAGAAAAAACAAATCCCAGAGCCAGAATCGAAAAAATTTAGGAACATAAAAAATTCATCACTGTTATTATTTTTGAAATACTGCATATTATAGCTGTAATCTGTTTTTGCTGATAATCATTTTGATATAAGTTATTGGTACAGTTAGTTATGACCCTTCTCTTATGTTTGTTTCTCATTTAGGGAAGTTGTAAGTAATGTATTTTTCTCTGTTGCGCTTTTTTCCATGCAAAGGAGTTTTATGATACATATAAATATATCTGAAACATATAAAGCATAACGAAAAACGTTTCACACAATTGTTTTTAGCAGCAACATACATATTATCATAATGAATACACTTTTTACCCGGAAGCGGTCGCGCGGGACACACAGAGCACGATATCGTTAATTCTGACAAAACTGTTTATTTGTTACAGAAGAAAAATTGAAAAGTCCTTGAAAGTAGGTAAGTTTACTTTCTCTTAATTAAATTATTCGCTGGAATCACGATTTGTATCGTGTACAATAAAATAATTATAAAAAAAGGATTAGGGTGACTCAATAACCCCGCTCTACCGTATCGAGTGCGCGCCTGCTCCCGGGTTAACATATGTTGAAGTCTTTTCGCTTTAAATATTAAAAATAATACAGTTATTCTTCATCGGAATTTTATATTATTGTTCATTATTTAACATCAAATATAAATGCTAATTCTGTGAGGCTTAAAATTACCATTCGATTAAAACTAATTATAATTTGAGCAACCATTTTTAAAAAAATCATTTTACGTTTTTGTAAACATTGTCGCGCACTTGGCTTTACTCTCCTTACAGTTCACCTATTATATCAATAATGTTTTATTTTATTATAAATGAACTCATGCAAAAAGCGGGCACTTCAGCCGGTATACTTTTAATGTATCAGTGCTGCACAGAGTATTTTATAACTAATTAATTAATACTAAATTAAGAACAAGTTTAATAATATTAACGACTTCCATGGGCTGGTCTTGCAAAGCAAAGTTTTTATAAGGAAAATGCTTATGATTAGAAATTCACCCTCTGAGTTCTTTTTCTATATTTAGCAGATATCTATATTTTGTCTTCTAAGCAGCCACCGCATTTTGCAATATGTTCAATTTAAAATTTATAGAAAGGAAAAATAACATAATAATTATCCTATTTAATTTATTTTTTTGCTTAAAAGTAGTATACAAAATTTTAATACTGATGTTACTAATTTGTATGGTTTATAATTAAGATCTCGTATTGTAGCTTTAGCGTCAAAGAGCATTATTATTGCATTCAGTACATTATTAATGTATTAGGGGGCCGCGATAAAAATTCTGATCGAAAAGGGGGTGCCAGTATTGAAAGTTTGAGAAGCACTGTTTTATACTAATTACAAAATTTCTACAGTTTGTTCCTTCAAAATATACAAAGCATTTCCTACTGTAATAACGGGAATATTTATTTAACACTGAACATATCCACATTTAATGCATATTTATTTCTACTGGTTATGTCTTGACCAGGTATTGTATGTGTTTAGTATTAAATAAACTCCAGTTCCATTTCATGCAAACTTAAAATTTATTTGGAGAAATGTATTCACAAGTTATTTTGTTATCACTAATGTGTATCTAAGGTATCCTTTTAGATATAATTATATTTATACTAAAAAAAATGAAAGATGAAAAAACATCAGTAAGAAAAAAGACTCAGAATTCTCACTGTGAAGTTTAACATTTGAAAATATATTAATGAAAATTAAAATCATTATCACATCAACTACCAAAAGTTTATCATGAATAAATTGAGGTCCATTTCAATGAAAATCACAATTTCTACTACTTATAATCAAGATAGTTAACTAATTATAGCATTGTTTTACCAGGACAATCCTAAATTTCACGAAACTTTTCAGTTCCCCAAATTATACTTGAGCAAAACATTAAATTACTTCATAGTTTGTCAAAGAAATGCTAAATCAGTACTCGTTCCATTCCAAAATTTGGGGGGAATTGTGTAGTAAACTGCCAAATAATTTCGCAAAGCAAACAGACATTCAAAACTTTAAGAAATTATATTATTATTACTTTGTTCAAATGTGAGCTGGAACAGTTTCCGCTATTGGCTGTATATTGCAGCATTTAACGATGCCTTTTGGTTTGAAGAAATTGGCCAATATTATAATATACAAGTGTCCAAAATTTCTCTTCTCAACGTCACATGAAAATATCAGTGATTTTGGCTAATTAACCCCTTAACAATAATTTTGAAAAAAATTCCCTGTAATTATCTCTTTTTCTTACCGCTGAATTTTTCATCAATATAGATTATTGGAAACAATAATGTCAAGTCAGTGGCGCACACAAGGAGGGGGGTCCCCCCCAAAGCCCTTGATTTTTTCCGATTGATTATAATTCTAAGTATATAGTACGTAAAATTTAATTAAGTATTCGTTATTAATGATTAATTTTATTAATTAATGCTTATTATTTATTCAATAATTAGTTTTTTACTGTGCTTTGTTCCCGAAAACCGACAAAATCAAAAGGAGCATGATACAAGAATGGTGAACTTTCGACCCCGAACTCCCCTCCCCTTGAAAAATACCTGTATGCGCCACTGTGTCAAGTTATTCATTTAAGGATAAACAGAGAGTTGAAAAAAAATTATATAAAAATTCTGAATCTTTCTATTGCTTTTAGAAAGTAAACATCCCACAGAATCAAATGTCTATACATAAAGCTGTATTTGGTTTCATGATCTTAATTCTTGATAAATATAGAATAATCCAAGTACTTTTCTTGGGGGTCAATACTTTTAAACTCAATGTAACAAATTTATTCCGGACTTAAATTTATAATCAGGATAATATCAATATACATGAGCATTTTAGACTTTGATATAAATGTAAAAATTAAAATCCATTGTATTCTTATGCTTGTATAAGTTAAGGGGTTACATTTAAGCTAGGATTGCATAGATTTCTTTAACACACAATGTTCATATTTCAATAGCATGTGTATATGAAATTTATCATCAAAAATTATTGAATATTACATTTTGATAAATCTTCTACAAAAATTGTGCAAATACCAATAAATGCATATTGTTATGCATAGTGAAAAAAAATTGTACTTCTTTGTGATAGATTTATATCAGTCAAACACTGAAACGCAGATGTGCTAAAAGAGATACCACTTAAATATATTACAATTTTTATTTTTGTTAAAGAATTATGGATTCAATAAAAAAATTTTAAATTTTGATCATGCAGGAGATAGCAGGTTTTTTATATTCAATATAAACTTAACTCAGTGCCACGACAGCCCATGAGGGCCAAGACCTCTTGTGCCCAACTCAGTATATGCGAAGTTGGACCCTAAAATGCATAAGCAGATGTTTTGGTTAGGTAGTCAGTCAGTCTGACGCGAAACCAGCAGTGTTACGTTTCCAAGCCCATTTGGTACTCATTTATCGAACCACTGAAGAGATGAAAGACTAAGTCAACCTTGCCCAGCCCGGGATCTGAACCTCGGATATGTGGCAGTAACAATGCAGTAACCACTCGGTCACTGGGCTTCATTATATTCATTATATGGGCCCTTTTTATATTTTATTATACACACATTTAAGTATCAAAATTTTAATGAATGAAATTTTTATCGCATTTGGAATTCAATTCTCAATAAATTATATCTTTTGCCTTAAATAGTGCAGCGAATAAAGACTTCTAAAATGTTGCATAATTTTATACATGTAATTTTACAAATGGTAAACGATGATTTTGATTTCAAATGTTTGAAAATGGTACTTGAATCATCATTAAGTATAAATATTAATCAAGCTGCAGTAAATTAATATCTTTTTCAATTTCTGTAGCGAGTGCGGTTCAAGTGTAGTATAAAGGGGGGGGGCACAACGGTTTTAGCGATTTTTATAAGTAATTCCGAAAAAAGTATTTTGGCAACCGATTATAGTCACCAAAAAAAAAAAAAAAAGGACTGTACCAAGTGGCCCCCGTATACTATCCTTTAACCACGAATGCTTCCCGAATTTTTTTTTTTTACTTTTATTTTTTTAACTTGTACAACTACTACTAGTGACATTTTATTCTAGACTTTAATCCTTTCATAGCGTATTAATTTTTTTTTTCTTTGTTGAAATATTTTACTCATATATCATTTTAAGTGATCTGCAAATATTTGTATATTTTACGTATTTTGATTCAATTTAAGTGATTTATTATGTCTTACTTAACACTGAATGATATCCCAGTTATTGCGCAAGCTTTGAAATTTGGCAATACTCAAGATGTAAAATTATTGTATTCTGTTATTTTTAACGATCACCCATTCAGTAGGACCTCTAGAGAACAATTGCGAAAATTTACGGGTTTCGCACAAGATTTTGATATTGAAGACTACTCCGCCGTTATTTTAAAAAAATTAAACCTACCCGATTTAATCTGTTTAGCTAATTTTTTACAACTGGAAACAAATGGAACTGCCGAAGAACTTTGTAATAATATTTGGCTTTCACTAGCTGATTTATCCGCTTTTCATAATAAATTAAATACACGAGGTGTAGAAGAATGCCCCCCGCGGGATGCAGAAAATTCCTTTGCTTCCCCACTTTCTACAGACAGGAAATCGGCTGACGCATTTAGCCAAATTAATGAGTCAGCTGTTCCCTCTATTTCGAAAAACGATTTATCGTGGCTTTTTGTTAAAGATTTACTTCTAACTCTTCATTCTTTCAGTGCAGATGACTCATACTCAATTGAACATTTTTTTTCTGATGTGGAGGAAAATTTAACGTTTTGCCCAATAACCGAACAACAAAAAAATGTTTTTGTAAAACGGCTTTTGACAGGAACTGCAAAATTATTTATTCAATCTCAGCGTGGTATAAACTCTTACAGTTGTATAAAAACACTACTTATTCAGGAATTCGGAAAAAAAATAAATCAGTATCATATGCATAGGGAATTACAAAATAGAAAAATGCGGCCTAATGAAACGGTATTCCAATATTTAGTCGCTATTCGGGAATTAGCGAATCGAGGTCAAGGGTTTCTAGACGAAACTTCAATTATGGAATATTGTATTAATGGAATCCCCGATTCTCCTTCAAATAAACTAATATTATATGGATGTACAACAATTCAGGAATTTAAAGAAAAATTAGGAATTTATGACAAAATATTTCAAAATAAAAGCAAAAATCGCTCTTATGATACGTCGCGTAATCCAAACTTTAGTAGCCAACGCCGTGATGTTGAAAGTACACTTCATAAACATCGATATGATAGATATCCAAAATTCAATGCACCAAAGCCTAATTCAAAATTTGAGAATAAAAATTTTAGAGATAGGAATCACGTAACTTGTTTTAATTGTTCTGGATCCGCGGTCATATTTCTAAATTTTGCCCAGATAAACATCGTGGTCCAAAGTGTATATTAGGCGAAAATTTTGGCCATAAATCTGATGCTTGTCCTCAAAAAATATCCCTTCTTCTAATAATGTTGACGAAATTACCCCATTAACTACTATGTGTAAAGAAGTTAAAATTTTATCTAAAAAAATATTATCTTTAGTTGATACCGGAAGTCAAGTAACCTTAATGAAAGAAAGTGTATGGAATCAATTAGGCTCCCCTTCTTTAATAAATAGTGGTAATATACTAACTGGTTTTGGCCTTTCAAAAACTAATGTAATTGGTTCACACACACACATTCAACTCAATTGTTTCAATTGACAACCAAGACTTTCCTGTTAAAATTAATGTTGTTTCCAACCACTCAATGAACTTTGATATTATTATTGGTTGTAATCTAATTAAACAAGCTAATTTGACTATCACCCCTGATAGTGTTATGTTTTCTAAGCCACAAATCGAAGTATCTGACGCTTCTCCACAACCATTTGTTTTGGCAATTACTGACGACATTCCTAAATTTGATATTGGCCCTGAAATTCCAAAACAAACTCGTAATGATGTTGAGGCATTACTCGTATGTTATAGGCCGATTAAAATTAAAACGACGGATATTGAGTTAAGCATTACCGTGATGGACGATAAACCAATTTATCATTCTCCAAGACAGTTACCTTTTACTAAACGTGATATAGTAGATAAACAAATAGATGAATGGACACAAAATGGTGTTATTGAACCATGTTCATCTGCTTATGCTAGCCAAGTCCTAGTAGTCCACAAAAAAGACGACAGTCCACGAGTCTGCATTGATTTTCGAAAATTAAATCGTGTGTTAGTTAAGGATCACTATCCTCTGCCCCTCATTGAGAATATTTTAGATAAACTTCAGGATACTAGAGTTTTCAGTACCATTGATTTACGTAATGGTTTTTTCCATGTGCCTGTTAACAAGCAGAGTCGCCCATATACCTCCTTTGTAACACAAAATGGTCAATTTCAGTTTCTTAAAATGCCTTTCGGACTCTCTACATGCCCTTCAACGTTTCAACGTTTTATCAATACAGTTTTTCGTGATTTAGTTGTTCAAGGAATTGTTCTCCCTTACATGGATGATATAGTTATCCTTGCTAAAATTGAATCTGAGGCTATTGATAGACTCAAAAAAGTTCTTCAAGTGTCCAGTGATTACGGATTGGAGATAAATTTTGATAAATGTCAATTTCTGCATAGGAAAATTGAATTTTTAGGCCATATTATTGAAAATAATAAACTTTTTCCTTCTCCTTCTAAAACTAAATCAGTTGTCAATTAACCCGAACCAAAAACAACTAAAGAAGTTCAACGTTTTTTAGGTCTCACTGGATATTTTCGTAAATTTATCCCTGCTTATTCTGTAATTGCTAAGCCACTTAGTGATCTTTTACGTAAAGATACTCCTTTCAATTTTGATGTAAAACAAAAAGCTTCCTTTGACGAGTTAAAACGTTTGCTCTGTCAGAAACCTGTCTTAGGTATATATCGACAAAATTGTGAAACTGAAATACATGCTGATGCATCAATCGACGGACTTGCTTCTGTTTTATTACAAAGATCCCCCGATGATAATTCCTTACATCCTATATATTACATGTCTAGAAAAACGTCCGAAACGGAGAGAAAATATACCAGCTACGAACTCGAAGTTTTAGCAATCATAGAAGCTCTCAAAAAATTTAAAGTGTACATTTTAGGAATGCCTTTCAAAATAATTACTGATTTTGTAATGCATTTACAAAAACTATGAGTAAGAAAGATCTAAACACACGAATCGCGCGTTGGGCCCTGAATTTACAAGATTATGATTACACCATTTTACATCGCTCTGGCTCACAAATGGCCCACGTCGACGCTTTAAGTAGAATACAGGTTTTAACAAATCAGTGTACTGATTCTATTGTGCATAGAATAAAAGAATCTCAAGAGCTGGACCCACACATTCTTTCCATAAAAGCTCTTCTTCAAAATGGTCCATATGATAACTACTGTATTAAAAATAATATACTATATAAATTTATTGACGGTGCCGAAGTCCTTGTTATTCACGACGAGATGCAGCATCACTTTATCAAAAATGCTCATGACAAAGGACATTTTTCAGTTAAAAGAACTCTAGAACATATAAAAAATAAATATTTTATACCACAAGTTCAATCCAAAATTGAAAAATATATTTCTAATTGTGTAACATGTATATTGAAAAATAAAAAGTCTGGTAAACAAGAAGGATTTCTCCATCCTCTTGTCAAAGATGATATACCACTAAATACATACCATATCGATCATCTTGGTCCTTTAGCAACTTCAAGTAAAAACTACAAATTCATTTTAGCTGTCATTGACTCTTTTATTTTATTTATATTTTCGATAATTTTTACTTTTGGTTTCATGTTATTATATATATATTTGCTTTATTTTGTTAATTGTTTTATTATCTTTCTGGTTATTTTAATCAGTCAATGTATTTTTTAATTTTCTGTAATCAACTTTTTCACACTTATTGTTTTCTTAAATGGTGGCTGAAATGAATGCACATAGCAGAGACTAAATCTGCTCATTTTGTGATGAAGTCTTCACTCGCCCTTTCTGTTTGCAAAGGCATTTAAAAAATGGAGGAGCATAACAATAAAAGAATTATATATATATATATATATATGATGGAATCCTCAAATATAAATATTAAAAAGAAGATTGAAAAACAACCTGGATATTTCTCTTCACGAAGAAAAAGTTACACTGTCGGTATACTCAAAAATCCAACTACTGAAGAAGTAAACAATATTAAAGAAGGATTGCTGTTATATTCACAAGAAATTATAATTACATCCCTCAATACAGATTTTAACCGTACTTATTGTAATCAAAACAAATAGTTCCTCTAGCTAGAGGTTCTTGCTCTCAGTTCAGTTAATAAACAAGATTAATTTATTTTCATTTTTGTGGTTCTTTGTTCTCTCTTTCAAGTCATTCACTTTCAACTACTGGCATAAATATACAATAAAAATATGTCCTTGTTATTATATTTGATCTCAATAGATTCTAAAGTGTGTGTGTTGGAAAGAAATAGCTTAAGTGTTATATTAATATAATATTAATACATGTACATATGGATGTATTAATATTATATCATATTGAGAAAGTTATTCGTAAAGGATACTTATATTGGAGAACAGATGGCACAAGCATTGCATTAAAAAAACTATCTAGTGCATTAGCGCTGTCTCGATCCACTACTGTTGTACGAACGCTGGCAGAAGTGAATCGTCACCCAAGGGAACTACTTTGAAGGGGGATGTGCTTCGATGCTCTGAACTATTCAGGGTAAGATTTCCTACACATTGTCCCTGAACTTTTGGATCATACTACGTAGAAACCAGAAGTACTGCATTCGAAAGAAAAGGCTTCAGGCTAAGGATGGGGATCTGGAAACGACTAATCGAAGAACCGATTTCTCGGGCCAAAAAAAAAAAGATTTTTAAATTGATATTTCATCCTATAAAATCGACATTCAATTTTTTCTGCTTTGGAAAAAACCATAAAATTTACAATTAGTTGAATGTATCGGAATGTCAGGGCTTAAGCGAAGAACTTAAACACTATTTATCACAGGCAGTTGTGCACCTGAAGTATGATCCTATACTTTACTCCAAGGATAGAAAAACTCTATCATCATGTTCACTCAATAGTCATCATGTATATGAGTATCGTGAGATCATCTGTTCCTTGTGAGCACTCTTTTTCGATTGCTGGCAACATTGCAAGTCATGAGCGGGACCTCTTGGATCCCAGTAGACATAACTGACTGTTACTTTAAAAAAGCTTAGATATTAAGCGCTGAGAGCTATAAGATATATTATCTATTTTTTAAACTTTTTAATGTAGCAAATACATTTAGAAAATAAAGGCCTTCTTTTATACCTTATACTTTGATATGGTAATAAAATTAATTGTAATTGTCGAGTTTCCTGAACTTAAAATTTCCCTGATTTTACTGATAAGAGATTGTTTATTATGATATCTTTCTTGTTTTTCATTAAATGGATTTATATTTACATCGTAAATGCAGATTTGATTAAAAATCGATTTTTTAGAAATCGATCTCTTAGACCTCGACTTTTTTGGGACTTGATTCCTCAGGTTACGATTCAAATCGATTTAAAAATCGATCTTTTTAGGAAAGAATCCCCATCCTTACTTCAGGCTAAATAGTTATATGTCGCTTGATGCATGCCTATTTCTTCTGTAAGAGCATCTGTCTCGTTATTTAACGGCCACATCTAGAATATCCCTAATGCATATTTATTGCAAGATTTTGGTTTTGTTAATGCATAGATTACTTCCGAAAAATTACAAATTTTTAAAATTTTTTCTTGCTTATAACAGCACATGAATTAAAGTGTTCTGCACAAAATGCTTCACAGAAAAAAAAATTTCACTAATTTTTAATTCACTAAAAGACAGCTCAGCAATTCGTATATGCAACGATAAAAAAAATTAAAAACAGTTAATATATTTAGAAATATTTCATTATCATTGTTTGTAGTATGTATTACAATATGTCTTGTGCTTAATTTACATCAATTTAATTCAAAATCAAATCCCATAGCAAACCGATAAATTTTCTTTATCTATATCTTTACTATAAAATTTGCAAACCATCGTTTAATTTATGTTTTCATATCAATGATTAATTTTCTTATGAAGAAAAATAAAACAAAGTATTCCACAATTTTCCAACTATGACAAAAATAACGAGGTCACTTTGAGGCTTAATATAAATACTAATTAAAATTAATTTAAGGACTATATTATATCACGGTCAAATTAGCAGCATACATACTTCAATATTATAACAACCTATATAATATACAGTAACTTGGATAATACAAATATAAGAAAAGTATTATTCACATATCAACATGAACTATGTGCTAAGTCTTCCCCAAAAAATTTTGCTTAGTACATTGTCTTTTACGGCATTTGTGGAAAAATTTCGTAGTCAAAAATATGAGGAAAAGGACTGTATTAAGACAGCTGACGACAGAACTACTGTCGAAAATTGACGCGAATTTTTTTGCTGAGATTCCTGAAATGGAAAAGTAGGAAATATTGGTAGAGTTAGAGGTATAATTTGATCTAAAAATGTCAGAATTAAGTTTTCTGGATGAAAGAATCGAGAACCATGTTCACAAGATAACTAATTCGAAAATTAGATTGTTTCCTGTCAAGAATAAAATTAAAAAAATTACCTATCAAGTTAAAACATAGAGATTATTGAATAAAAAACCAAACTCAGAAAGAAGTAGCGAAGGTGTTTGTGCTGAGAATAAAAAAAAAGCAATATAGTGAACACTTCGGAATCAGAGGTGATGAATATTTCATGTCTTCAAACACATACACTCTATGGTGATTCTTACAAAACTGGCAGAACTTTTAGAATCAATTCATAACTACAATTCATAGTAATGATGATTCTTACTTGGACAAAAAGTGCTTTTTCTTATATATCTGGTCTCATAATTAGAGATCAAAATTATAATTCTTCAATTAAAATTCTGAAAGAACATTTTGTAAGAAACCACAGCAGTTAGTTCACACATGAATAAGGTTTTAAATATTGAACCAGTTTGAAATATTCCATTTATTAAAGGAATGCAAAAATTATACGATGAATGTGAAATACAAATAAGTAGTTTAAAATACTGGAAAAACATTAATAGAAAAATGCATGGAGGGGGTATTACATATTGTGTTGTTTTGAAATGTTTAAATTAAAAAAGATGGCTTTGTGAACAACATTGGTATAAATTGCTTTACTTATTTTATGTTCTTACTGTTCCGTCAGTAGCTTGTGTCTCTAAATGGCTTTTATGTGTAGTCTGTATTCAACACAAAGTATTATTTTTTAAGTACCCCTAGCCTAAATTATTTATGAAAATTTTGAAGAAATTTTAATTCAGGACTTTTTTCATATATTTCATAAGGCTATACCAGCCCCTTCATACACTGTTTTTATACAGTGGTATCAAATACAGAATAAATAAAATTGTCAAACAACATTAAAATTTTTTTTATGCCTAACATACGAACAATGAAAATCAGAAGGGAAAGAACAGCTTATTAAGAGAAATAAAGTTATTGAGAATTTTAAGTATTATAATAACACATCACCCATTAGTCATGAATAACGCCTATTTAAAATATTCTGTCAGTTCATGGCATACGAAGCGCCATCTGTGTAATTAAGAGACTTCAGTTGTGTTATTGTGTCTTTAGAAACGAATGTGTGTGAACGGTAGTTGAAAAAATGAAGTGCTACTGTGCTAGAGACTCGTGAGTCCACTGCTTAAATGCTTCATCGAGCCGGAGTATAGGAATTAACAATTGGATTAAAAAATGACTGAGTGAAGCTTCGTATTACGTAACAAAAGCCAAGTTCGGCAACCAGGGATGTGAGATAGGTGTGAGCAATGTTCTTTGATATTTTGTGAGAATTTTAATTATGTTTTGAATTGCTAATTTGAAGAAAGACGAGTTAAAACTTGTCGCTGAGGAATTAAAACTAACTGTACCAGATAATGTTCTTGATTTGAAAGTTTAACTGAAAGTGTGTGTAGTGAAGTGTATAAAACAGAAAAAATAATTATTTAATGAAAGAGAAAAATGAAGTTGAAGCGAATTATCGGGAAAACTTCAATAACGTGGGCTGGGTTTTTCCGCCACCAAATACTCTTTTTCTAGCCAAAGGTGGATCGCCAAGGCGTAAACTTGAGAGGAACCGGTTTGCAGTTACCGTATGCGATTTGTTTCTCCTCGTAAGATAAGCTCCGCATAGTAATACACTGCATTTCTGATAATCATTTAAAGCTCATGTTCTCTAGGAATATCACCAGTGTAGTTTCAGCAGTAGTCTTAATGATTTCTCGAATTCACTTTGAAAATTTTTTTTAATCAAAATCAGATTTAATCACCTCTTTCATAATTAAGTTAAATTTTTCCGTTTTTTTTTTTTTTTCAAAGCAAAGAATTATTATTGAAATACGAAGATAAATTACATTAATGTTACAAATACAAGACATATATATAATCCAGAAATTTCATATATCTTATTATTCTAAAGCTATTATTTGTTTTATTTCTATCATTATCTTAATTTCTAAAGGAGATAATCACTCATGTTTCTTCGAAATATTCAAGTGCTTTACTGAATTTTCCTCCATTATATTTATTCAGAGCTGTTTTATTATACTCAACAAAGATTATTTCCCACTGAGGTTTTCTTTTCGATGTAATAGTTAAAAGGTACAATGTGGAAGCGAACATATACTTGCAATAGTGTATTTTATTTTACATTTTTCATTACTTTTCTCTTTTTTCGTTTATAGTTTTTCGAAAAAATAGTAATTTACAAAAAAATGTTGATATTATATCTATACATGTTAGTGAATAGTATAAGAAAATTCATTTCTGCTCCAAATAATAAAATTCTTTCAGTAAATGTGATGAAAATAAATCCTGAATTATCCACGTACAAAATCTAGAATTCTTAACAACTGAAACACCGAAACATCCTGACTCTTAGAACATCGGAATTATTGAAAGGGGTGAACGTAAAATGATATCTTATCTGCACCACTTGACTGAACAGGAAGTATAAATATATTTATCAAATTAATATGTCAAAATTTTAGAATTTTTTTAAAAATAAATTAAACAAAACAAAAAAAACACTAGAATTTGCTAATGTTTTTTTTGTGTGTGAAATTTCGTTGTTCTTTATAATCCTACATGGTTTTTATTATTGTATCAACTTACGAAAAACTTTATTAAAGCTTTTGAATTATTTAATAAAACACTTTATATACATCTGTGTGCATAAAATTGTATGTTCACAGTAAGATTTTATGTGGAAATTTTTTTTCTAAACAAGTATAACATGTAAGCATTCTTTTCAATGAAAATGAGTGATTTGCTTTTAGAACAATTTATATTTCAGTATTTGAACCATGTATAACTACACACACACACAATTCTACTAAAAATTATAATTGACATAGTTTAAATATTCATGTAAACATTAAAATAGAATTTGTATTCATATAGTGATGAGGTGTCAAAATTTATGTTATCCTTAATAATTGTTTTCTTATGAAAGTATTAATAAACATTTCAAAACTTGAAAATTTCAAAAATTTAGAAAACTATTTTAAGAATATTTTATTATTACTAAAGGTTGAACATATATTATATTAACTGCGAAATTTTAGAGTGTGAAAATGTTGGAAAAAATAACGTGTTTAACTTTGTCTTAATGTGTGTGTGTTAACTTTTTTCCTTGCAAAACAAAAAATAATGTTTTAACTAACACGATTTAGATTTTTTCAGAGATTATAGCCAATTTTTAAAAAGTGATAGCATAAAATTTAGTTTTGCTTATAAACCATAGCCAATAAAAATATGATTAATAGTGTTAAGTACACAAGTCAAATTCTAAAAAAAGAGGTCTCTCTCAGTAAGTGGACTGTAGTTTTTATTACTTGTTGCTCAGCTCGCTCGTTTCGACTTCTTACTCGATGGAGTCAGAGGTTACACAGATTCGTTAGACACTCTGAGCGCTAGAGGGCGCTCTACATTTACATACGTACACTGAACATGCCGCCCGGCCTTGCAATGTTTTTCAACATGCAAGATTTACATAGAACATAATCATAAAGATAACACACAGAAATACAATACTTCAAAATACAAACAAAACAACATACAAATGAAGACAATGTATAAAGCAATTGATAAATCACACAGAATTAAAAAAAATTACTATTCTACACACAAACATTACTATCTGAAGGGTTATATATGCTACTTCACACACACACTGTTTCAATTGGTAGAATGCACAGTTTCGAAATGGGTCTCTTAAATATATCTCTAGTGGTTTTGACTTCCACTACTCTTACTTTAGAATCCTTTCCTGGATAAATATTGTTGATTCTACCTAATGACCATTGACATGAAGGTAAATTATCCTCTTTTATTATAACCATATCTCCAATTTTAGCATTCTTTTTCTCGAAATGCCACTTATTTCTCTGCTGCAAACTATTTAAATAGTCTACATTCCACCTTTTCCAAATTAATTGAATTATTTTTGTAATTTTCTGCCAATTATCCAACCTATTTTCATTTAAATTAGTTAAATCAGGCTCAACAATTGATGTAATTGATCTACCTATCAAAAAATGAGAAGGAGTCAATACATTTAAATCATCTAAGTCAGAAGATAATGGGACAAGAGGACGAGAATTTAACATCCCCTCTATTTGGATAATCACGGTCAGAAACTCTTCATATGTTAATCTAATGTTACCTACTACTCTCTTTAAATAGAACTTAAAAGATTTAACGCCTGCCTCCCAGAGACCTCCAAAATTTGGGGGGGCTCTAGGGGGAGGAATTTCCAATCTATTCCTTCAGAGGCCATATAACTTGCAAGTGCCTCATCAGGTTTACACACCAAATTAAACATTTTTTTAAGTTCTATATTTGCACCCACAAAATTTGTTGCATTATCAGAATACAACTTAGCACATTTACCTCTTCTAAATATAAAACGCTTAAGTGTAGCAATAAATGCATTAGAGGTTAAATCAGTCACAATATCTAAGTGCACAGCTTTAGAAACAAAACATATAAATATACAAACATAGATTTTGTTATATACACCTTTTCTCTGCCCTTTATACTTAATGTAAAAGGGGCCACAGAAGTCCACACCTGACACATTGAATGGATAATTTTTGATAACTCTATCCCTTAGCAAGTCAGCCATTATTTGATCAGTGCAAGTAGGATTGGCCTTACAACAAATTACACAATTATGAACAACTTTTCTACAAATATTACGGCCATTCAATATCCAAAAATTTTGCCTGATCTGATATAACAAGGATTGTGGACCACTATGTAAAAACTTTTATGAAAATACTCAACTATTAAATAAGTCAATTTATGTTTCGAAGGCAAAAGAATTGGAAATTTCTGGTTATAATTAATATCACTATTTTTCAATCGACCTCCAACTCTCAAAATCCCTTCACTATCAATAAATGGATTGAGTGTTTTTACTCGACTGTTGGAAGGTACCATGACAGAATTTTGAATACCATTCATCTCTACTTTAAACTCTTCCTTTTGTACTAATTTCAATAAAAGCTGTTCGGCCTTTTTTAATTCTCCTAAATCTAGAGGCCCAATTCTTTTGCTTTCTTTGCTCTTACAATTATAAACAAATCTACAAATAAAACTTAAGACACGAATAATTTTAAAATAGTCATTACTAAGGTTAAGTAAATTATTTACAAAAAGAGTTAGTAGCAGAATCAAGAAAAAGTTAGAAAAGTCACTACAGTTTTTAAGTTCACCTGGATCCTTGATCACTGCAACAGGAATTTGTCGTTGTGGGTACTGGTTGCTCATCAGAAATTTAGGACCATTCCACCACAACTCACAGGTTTTAAGTTTTAGAGAATCCATTCCCCTGGAAACGAAGTCGGCAGGATTGTCCTCTGTTGCCACATAACGCCATTGCTCACTGGAAGTCATCTCCTGGATTGTAGCAATCCTGTTAGCCACAAAGGTTTTTAGTTGATATGACTCCTTCCTTATCCATGACAAACCTATCATGGAGTCACTCCAAAGAAAAGTATTAGTCACATTTAATTTCAAAGCTTTCTTGACACGATGCACTAATTTTGCTAACAGCACAGCGGCACATAGCTCAAGTCTGGGAATCGTTGTTTGCTTGGTAGGCGCAACTCGGGATTTACTGGCAATAAGATGCACAAGCATCTTTCTATCTGAGGTTATGGATTTGCAGTAGACGACAGCTCCATATGCTGACTGGGACGCGTCGGAGAATCCATGCAGCTCGATCACTTCCGGTTGCTCTACCACAATGCATCGATTGATGTTGATGTCATTTACTACCTGAAGTGATTCGACAAATTGTCGCCATTCTCTATTGATTGTATCTGGAAGCAAATCTGTCCAATCAATCTTTAGCATCCATAATTTTTGAAGAAAGATTTTCGCCTTCGCCACCACAGGACCTAAAAGACCTAGAGGATCATATATCCTGGCGATGGTTGACAAAACATCCCGTTTGGTATTTAATTCGTGCAAGTCTATTTTTACTCTGAAGGAGAAGCAATCATGCTTGGGGTTCCAATAAATACCCAACACTTTTATCTCTGATGAATCTGAAAAATCATAATTTTTCGGAAACCTCAATCAATTCCGTATTATTTCCGCACCACTTATGCAAAACCATACCTCCTTTAGCGAAGATATTGATCAGTTGATTTTTCAGTTCTTTTGCTTCTAATAAGGTCTCTGCACCGGTAAGTACATCATCAATGTACATGTCACTCATCACAACTGAAGACCCTAATGGAAAATTCCTGCTTCATCTAGGGCTAATTGTTTTTAGCGTACGTGTCGCTAAAAATGGTGCACTCGTTGTTCCATAGGTCACAGTTGACAACTCAAACGTTTTTATTCGTTCTCGTCCATGTTCTCTCTCCACAGAATGCGCTGAAGTTTACGCTGATCTGGATTAATCCAAATCATTCGATACATTTTTTTGCACATCCGCAATGAATGCAAATATGTGCTTTCTAAAGCGAACCATTATTGAAAAACGTCATTTTGAGCAACTCCCCCATTGTATTGTAGAGAGTTTAAAGAATAACCGTTTGTAGTTGCACTCGACGCATTAAAAACTACTCTCAATTTACTTGTTTTTTTATCAGAGCGATAAACACCAAGATGTGGTATGAAATACATTCCACACTCCTCTCTCTCGTCTACCTCTTGCATATGGCCTAGCTCTTTATACTCTTTTAAAAATCTCTATATAATTTTAAATAGTTAGGCTCACGCTTTAATCTATTCCATAAAGAATTTAATTTTTTAAGGGCAATATCTTTTGATTGGCCTAAACAATTTGGATCCTTTTTAAATGGCATAGATACTATACATCTTCCCGTACTATCTCTAGTATGATTTTTTTGAAAATGCTCCTCACAAATTATCGTTTCCTTATTTTTTATTGTCTCAGGTTCAACATTTTCGATTTCCCAAGATCTCCTCATTGTCTTTTCTAAATCGACATTATCTTTGATTAACCCACAGTGAGGTTTATTTTCACTAGAAACTGGAATACTCCCACTCGCAATATAGCCGAAGACTGTATTCTGAAAAATTAATTTTGTATTTAAAAGATTTGTTTGTCCCGGTAAAAGAATTTCATAAAAGATTTCTGCTCCCAACAATAAATCAATATTTCCCGGAATGTTGAAATTTTCATCCGCTAATTTCTCTCTACTGAAATTACCCAGACTAACGTTAAATGGTTGAGAAGGAATCATATCCGTAATTCGCGGCACTACAAAAAAGTCTGCATTAGTTTCATAACTATTTCCTCTATTTGCAATTGTTGCATTAACGCGCGATTTAATCGTTAACTCTGAATTATTTAATCCTGAAACTAAAATGTTTATTTTCTCTTTTTTTAAATTGAGTCTATTCATACACTGTTGCGAAATAAAATTGCTTGTTGAACCACCGTCCAACATTGCTCTGACTTCCTGCATTTTCCCAAAGGAATCTCTAATGAAACAAATCGCGGTTGCAAGTAAAACGGATTTCGATTTTACGTAACTCGTTGCAGTAAACAGATCTCCTAAACCCTGAGAAGCCACCTCTTTCGAAATCTCCCCTATGTAATTTATGGGTTTGAACAAAGACGCCTTCACTGAAAGTTGACTCATCGAGGATTCCTCTGTTTCCGGCTCTCTGCCCCCCAATGAAGAAGGTTGAATGACCCTTTCACTCGTAAAATTTGGGTCTCCAGAGAAACACAAGGAAGAATGATGCTTTTTTGCAGCATTTACAAAGAACTTTAGATTTACAAAACTTGACTCTATGCAAATTTAAACAATTAAAACACAAGGAATTATTTTTAACAAGTTCTACCCGTTTATTTACTGATAATTGCTTATATTGAGGACATTTATATAAAAAATGACTATCAGATTGACACAAAACACATTTTTTTCCCTTTGACATCTGGAGAAAAATACTCTAGACATATTTTTTAGAATTTTTGATTTTTGCGACAATAATTAATATTCTCACTCAGTGGTTTTCCTCGCGATGAATAAAATAAATCAATTTCTTTTCCCAACGTTAAAGGATCAAACCATTTATCTGCTTGTCTGACACTAATATGCGATGCGGTTTCTTTATCTAAAGTACTAAATATTTTGTCTGAAACTATTAATTGTTTTAATACCTCGAAATTTGAAACATTTCTCAATTTTAAATAGTATTCCCAATTTGTTGTTAATCTACTCGCAAACTGGACATGGGATTCACAATTTTGCCGTGTTGCTTTCTTTAAAATTCTCTAAACACGATTGAGGAGTTGGCTCAAATTCTTGAGTATTATGGACTTTATTTTATCATAATTTTTAAGATCCTCATCGTTCAGATGTATAATGATATTTGCAGCTTTTTCTCCTAATAAATTTAACAAAATCTCAGGCTTAAATTTATCAGTAACACTTTTGGCTGCAAATGCACGTTCTAATGATAAAAAAAAAAAAAAAAAAAAAAAAATAAGAAACTCCATCCCTCAGGTTTGTCGGGAATTTTCACTGTAAGTGTGCGGATACTTTTAATTAAAGAATCCACAGAAAAGGAATCATTACAATTAACTTCAGTATTATTGTCTTTGTCATTTGCTCGTATTCTCGCTATCTCTAAATCAAGCTTAGACTTTTCTCTTATTTTTTCTAGCTCTAATTGTTGACTTTCGTCATACTTCCTTTCTTCGATAATTAAATTTGCTAACTCATGCACTGAATCAAGATCGTTTTTGTATCTATCACAGTTTTTTATAAGATCCATCAAGTCTAAAACAGTTAGTTTATCACTGACACACAACTCTAATTCAGAAGCGATTCGCCTCAAGTCTTCTTTTTTTGCTCCTTTAAACATCGTTAAAGTTTAAAGTTCGATTTTTCAACGAAAAGTCAAAAACCACAGTACATACCTCGTATTTTCAATGCATAGGTCTCTCCGGTTGAGACTGGACCAGAATGTTGGGTACACAAGTAAAACTCTAGAAAAATTCTCTCTCAGTAAGTGGACTGTAGTTTTTATTACTTGTTGCTCAGCTCGCTCGTTTCGACTCCTTACTCAATGGAGTCAGAGGTTACACAGATTCGTTAGACACTCTGAGCGCTAGAGGGCGCTCTACATTTACATACGTACACTGAACAAATAGCATTTGGTTAATTTCAGAAGTTAAAATAAAAATAAATAGTAAAAAATAGTGATTTTGTTTTAAAAGATGATTATATATATATATATATATATATATATTAATGCGACGCTAATGATAGCTTATTTAATTTTTATATCTTTAACCAAAAATTCTAATTTCTTACAAACCCAGTTTCTTAATTTAACATCGCATCATGACTTAAGTTAAAATTAGTTAAGTTCTATTGACAAATTAACATTACACTAAATTAACAGTCCGATCGTATAGTGGTAACAATTAATTTTATTGAATAACATATTTAAGTAACTAGAATTTTACTTCACAACAAGATTAAAATTTAACTTAGCTTTGAGAGAGAGATGAGGTGGGGTGGGAGTAAGGACATGGTTGACGCCTGGAGTCCCGGGGAGTCTAGATTCTCAAGGTCTAGGATCTGCTCAATCTGTGTCTCTCTGTTCCCAAATCGGGGTGCGTCCCCTTTTTGTTCTATGACTCTTTACATCCAAATTCTAGAGCGGACTATTTGCCTTGTCTACTTAATTACCTCTGATTGGTCCAGAACCAGCGCAGAGTTACCACACAGGGTTCATTGCCTTTTGAAAGCGCGGGAAAATCTGATGACGCACCCCGCAATTTATGAGTCCAATGATTCCCCCGGGCGTGGGAATGTTTGGCACTCTCTTGCTGAGGAATTCAACCCCTCAGTGATGGGAAAAGAGAAACGAATTCCACCAAACTGAGTTCGAAATTTTGAAGTTCTGTTGAATATTCCTGAATAATCCGCGCCTCCCATCACTCCTCCTCTCTCTCAAATACACAGCACACAAAATGTTTTTTACAAAAACGTATCAACAGAATTGTCTCATCAGGAGAACAGGAACCAATCAATTCTTTTTAATCCTTGGACGATGTCATCCACTGGAGTCCTTCAACTGTAACAATTCTCTCCAATCCTTGGACGATGTCGTGCACTAAAGTCCTTCAACTGTAACAATTCTTTCCAATCCTTGGACGATGTCATGCACTGGAGTCCTTCAACTATACGATAGCTCGGTCATCTTGTGGCCCCGACAGGTGGTGAACAAGTAGCTGATGCATGCTGTAAGAGAAAAAATTGTCTCCCAGGGAAACCATATTAGCCATGAAACCAAAACCAGTGTAGAAAGGAAAAAAAAACTTGACCCCATCTGACTTCCGCCGTAGACTCCAAGAACCAACCTCCCACTCTCATAACTTAAAATAAAAAATGTAAAAAAATTGTAAGCAATTTCCAAAAATTAAGTCCCAATTCCGTTAGCGGTGAGAGGGAAAAACAAATTAACTACTAACAACTACAATTAAATTCATGTACAAAAAAAAATTGCCGAATGGGTCACCAAACAATTCACAAGGACAACATACATAAAATGACAAATAGAAATAATTGAATAATCACAAAGAATCGTGTGCCACTAAATAATAAAAAAATTAAGACGAGTAACACATAATAAATTCAAAAATTGCATATCTAACAGCTGCGCTACTCACAATAACCACACATATGAGCATTGAACTAAATACTTTGTGATAAGAAATAAGTACAATTGAAAACATATGTAATCAATACAAACGTGGCACCCCGAAACAGACACTTCATAATCGTTTAACATCGAAATCCTGACACGACTAATGTGAAGTGCATGTCCCAGACCACCAAAAAAAATTACTAATTTAACCTTCAACAGTACTCAAAGCAAGAAATTGCAATGGTTCACTAAGAGTAACGATAACAATCTTTCGTAAAAATAATTAATTTAAAGTGAAAAATTAGAAATTGAAGCGATGGGTGTGCATAGGTGGAAAAAAAATTATATATATATATATAACCTCCGAGAATGCTTAGTAGCCTAAGAAATTTAAAAATTCACTATAAGTATTGGTTACAATTGAAAGTTTAAAAAAAATTAAATGTAATTAAATTCAGATTTGCAAATTAAAATCTATAAATTGTAACGAATAGTGTAAACGGTAAAATTTTTTTTATAACCTCTAAGAATGCTTAATAGCATAAGAAATTTAAAAAATTCACTACAAGCATTGTTACAATTTGAAATTAAGAAAAAAATTTTACTGTAATTGAATTTAGAATTGCAAACTATGAGTGTGCATTTGATCAGGATGCATCCCCAATGTTCACAAAGGCAGAAGGAAAAAAAACAGATCATACTATCTTTTGCGATATGACGATTGCTAGCCACCGTCAACACAATAGACAGAATGTACAATTAAGACAAAGAAAAACAATGCAAATCCGATTATATAAAAAAAATTACTATATCGATTAATACTTTAAAATAATTTTGAGAGAGAGGAAAAAAAAACAATTTCTTCTACATTCAATACATTCGAACTTCCATATGAGAAATGAATTCCAGAAATCACAAATGCAGTTGAAAATTTCAAAAAAAAAATTATAAACATAATTTGATAATGTAGTGCATAACATATGAGGCGACACATACAGAGTAAAGTAATTTAACTAAAACAAAAAAAAGCAAAACAAAATTATTACAAGTGCTACACATAATTAAACGTAATTCCCAAAAAATTTCACTTCACCAATCAACACAACTTTTTAACATTCTATGTAATACAATGTATCAATTGTAGATAATTAAAAAAAACTCAAAACGTTTTACTATACGCGCAACATATATACAAAAAGAACAACAAAGATCCTCAATTTTCAACAATACCGCTAACTCAATCCATCGATAATCATCGAATTAATAACTCAAATATCATTCTGTAAAGGACAGTTTTTGTAGAGATTTTCTCTTGCTAGATGGCTGCACCTGTCAACTGTTTTTCGAATCCGCTAAACATGGTATGGGCAAGATAGAAAATTAATTCTATTCAAATAAATGTTAAACTTAAATAATAATTGTTAAACTTATTTTATATAAATGAATTTAATTTCTGTTAATTTTTAAAATGATCTTCATAATTTATATTTCTGTTTTTATATTTTTACTGTGTAGTTGTATCGATTATATTTTGCTTAACTGCAACATAACTGTATAAAATACCAAACGTGGCATTTCTGTACAACGTGTAGATAGCTTTGCCACCGGTGTTGAACAAACACGCAGAATAAAATTCCAGTAGATATTGATAACGTCTAAAGTTTGAATTAATGAAAACTCAACACACTTGAGTATTTATTAGAGTGCTATGAAATAAGCACCTAATAACTGGTGACCCTGGATTTTATTTACTGGAAAATGACAAAATAGTGCATTGACTAACAAGATCGTGGAAATGGCGCCAAAAACAATTGATGCTGCAGTGGTTCAGAAAGATTCCTTAAGAGTGGATGAACTCCTATCTAAATTAGTAAGTCTTGAAGAACAACTTGCCTCTTTGAAGCTACAACGAAAATTCCGGAGCTCTAGCCCTCATCACCATCAGAGGAGTAGAAGTCGCAGCAAATCAAAGCGCCGCTACAAACCTCAGGGAAAATATTGCTTCTACCATTTCCGATTCGGGAAGAAGTGCCTCCCTGGTAAATTCGTACAGCCGTGCAGCTTCAATGAGCCGGGAAACGAATCCCAGCAGTAGACGCCGCGGAGAGTCCTGCTGCCGACATTTTAGGCCACAAATTCCGGTTATTTGTCAAGGACAGAGAAACCAGATGTCAATTCCTTGTGGATAGCGGAGCAGACGTCTCGATCCTCTCTTGGACAAAAACGAAAGGTGAGTGCCAAGCCTCTCAATATAAACTGTATGCTGCTAATTGCACTGAAATTCCAACATATGGTCTAAAAATTCTCACGCTGGATCTAGGCCTAAGACACCCATTTCAGTGGCCGTTTATTAGTGCCAAAGTTAAGCGAGGAATCATAGGTGCTGATTTCTTTCAAAAATTCCAGTTGCTGATAGATCTGCACAACAGGAAATTAATCGATGGAGTAACAAATCTTTCAATTAAAGGAGAAGTTGCTACCATCCAAGAAAATAATGATCTCAGCACAGTCAATAGAGCCTCAAAGTATTTCAACCTGCTTAGCTCGTATCCTGATTTGACCAAACCAAACTTGGTTAACAAAGTGGTCAAACATGGAGTAAAAGCACCATATCCTAACAACTGGCCAACCGGTTTATTCGAAGGCAAGACAACTAGCCCCTGATAAGTCGAAGCTGGCGAAGCAGGAGTTCCAGTTTATGCTGGACAACGACATTATTAGACCCTCAAAATCTTAATGGGCAAGTCCATTGCATTTAGTTAATAAGAAGGATGGCACATTAAGACCATGTGGCGATTACAGGCGACTCAACGCACAGACAATACCAGATCGGTATCCAATTCCTAGAATTGAGGACTTTAATCACATCCTGAAGGATAAAAAATATTTTCCAAGATAGATCTTGTAAAGGCTTATTATCAGATACCTATTGCTGAGGAAGACAAAGAAAAAACTGCCATCACCACCCCCTTTGGCTTGTACGAGTTCAATACTATGAGTTTTGGACTGAGGAATGCTCCTTCAACCTTCCAAAGTTTCATTACTGAAGTACTGTATGGACTCGACTTTGTTTTCCCGTATCTTGAGGATGTACTTGTTGCCTCATCTACGGAAGAGGAACACATTGAACACCTAAAAATGGTATTTGAAAGATTCCAGCAATATGGACTTCAAATAAATGTTTCCAAATCAGTGATGGGAGCTGCCCATGTTGAATATTTGGGATTTCTGATCACATCAGAAGGTTCTCGGCCATTGCCAGAAAAAGTTCAAGCTATCTTCAACTACAAACTACCAGAAACTATTCATGACCTGCGGACGTTTCTGGGCATGATAAATTTTTACCGAAGATACCTAAGGGATGCTGCTAAGATTCAAGCACCTCTACATGAATTGTTAAAAGGAGCGAAGAACAAAGACAGCAGAAAGGTGCATTGGACTGATGACACCAGGAGAAGCTTCGAAAATGCATAACTGGCCTTGCCGAAGCTGCTCTTTTTATCCTTTCCAAGATCTGGACTACCCCTATCACTTTGCACAGATGCATCAGATTTTGCTGTGGGGCGCAGTACTCCAGCAGTTAGAAAACGAGGTTGGAAACCAATAGCGTTTTACTCAAAGAAGCTAAATGAAACACAAACAAGGTATAGTACCTATGACCGAGAACTATTGGGAATATACCTTTCAGTGAAACATTTCAAACACCTGCTGAAAGGGAATGATTTTGTTATATATACTGACCACAAGCCTCTGACTTTTGCATTTAAGCAAAAAAATGAAAAAGCATCACCAAAACAAGAACGACAACTTTAATACATTTCAGAATTTAGTTGTAACATTCAACATGTATTGGGTAAAGATAATGTTGTTGCAGATGCCTTATCCAGAATTGATTCAATTTCTGAAATCAACTTTGAGGAAATTGGAGAAGAGAAAGAAGAGCAAACTACTGACGAAGAGTTGCAAAATATTGCACAACAATTCTCTAAAATTTAAACCTTCGACATTGCCATCTGGGAAAAAATTTTTTAGTGACATCTCAACACAAAAAATTAGGCCTTACATTCCACAAAAATTTAAGTTTCAAATATTCCAACTAATCCATGGCTTAGCTCACCCTGGTATTAAATCTACAGTAAAACTGATGACTGAAAAATATGTCTGGTCAGATATTAAAAAGAAAGTCAGAGAATGGGCAAAAGCTTGCATTAAATGCCAAAAATGTAAAGTCAGCACACATACAAAATCTAAATTAGGAGAATTCGAACAACCAGATGAAAGGTTTAGTGTAGTTCATATAGATCTCATTGGAAAACTACCACCTTCAGAAGGGATGCAGTATTGCTTAACCTGCATTGACAGATTCTCATGCTGGATGGAAGCAATTCCTATACCTGAAATAACAGCGGAAATAGTTGGGAGAGCATTTTATGAGAAATGGATTTGCAGGTTTGTGGAGTACCTTCCAAATTAGTCACAGACCACGGTCGACAGTCTGAGGCAGAACTATTTAGAAGCATAGCTGCAATATGTGGTGCTAAAGTAGCCCACACAACATCTTACCACCCTTAATGTAATGGGAAAGTAGAACGTTTGCATAGGACCTTGAAAGGTGCTATAAAAGCTCACAACAATATTAGGTGGACAGAGTCATTACACACTGTGTTGTTAGGTTTACGAGCTGCCATAAGACCTGACATTAGTTACACAATTGCACAGATGGTCTATGGTACTTCCATTAAATTACCTGGTGAATTTTTTGATCCCCCTACTATTAACATGGATCCACAGAATTTTGTTGCCATATTACAGCAACACATGGCAGAGATAAAGCCACTGAAGTCTCCTAGCAACAGGAAGCAAAATATCTTTGTGCATAAAGATTTGAAATCCTGTTCCCATGTGTTTATTCGTATCGACAGAGTTAAAAAAGCATTAGAACCACCATATGAAGGACCATATACTGTGCAAAAAAGTATGATAATTATTTCACAATCTTAATCAAAGATAAAGCAGTTATAATATCTCTGTAGATAGACTGAAACCTGCCTATTTGTTAGCAGTGGACAATCAAAATGAACAAACTAGTGTTGGAAAAAAAAAAAAAATGAGATTTTCAAATTGGAAAGAACTTTCCCCAATGTCTGATGAACAACCTACTACCAGCTGTGGCAGAAAGATAAAAAAACCAGTAAGATTTAGAGAATAAACAAAATAGCAACTATTATGTATGTAAGTGTTAAAGTTTGAAATTCCTTTCACTTATTACTAGTAAACAGTTATTAAAATTAGTAAATTTGAAAATCACCATTTATAAAAATGTATCTAATTGATTAAATATATTTCTCTTGGTAATGCAATTCATGTACATATAGTGAAAAAGTTATAGTAAACACTGCTTTAATTGTTGTAGATATTCTTATAAAATGACAATGTATGTTTATTCCTGGATTTTAGAATTGAAAATTGACTCTTAATTGGTTATATATACATGTATGATTTTTATGCTAGTATTGTGAAATTTAAATAATTATTCTTCCACTCTCCTGATATAACCTCATCAGTAAGTTGTAAGCAAAAGTAGAATTGTATGTAATTTCATAACAGCGAGAATCTAAATCAAACAAAAGCTTTGTAAATAAAAAGAAATTAAAGAGCATGATGCAAAATTTTCCATATATATTCTCACATTCAAATTAATGTATGTTATACAAAGTTCAACTTTATATCACAAATAATTATTCATTACTACTGTTTTTTTACATTGTCGACAGAAATTCTCTCATTAGTATTACAATTTGTGGGCATCTCATCTCTTAAATGTGTTACAGAATGTATTTTTTTCATTGGAAAGTATGTATTTTAACAAAATTATCTATTATGTATTTAATAATGAACATAAAGTTTTCAGGGTATCAATATAAATAGATGTGTTAGCATCAAATTCTATGTTTATAAATAAATATGTGTTAGCATCAAATTCTATGTTTATAAATAGATATGTGTTAGCATCAAATTCTATGTGTATAAATAGATACTGTTTTGCATAAAAATGCTCAATTGTGGTAAATGGATTGTATTAGTGATTAACTGAGTTATAGTTATGTGGTGAATTGAAACTAAAGTTTTCTGGTATTCTTTCTTGTAAATAGGAAGTTTTCTGTATGTTATATATTATAAAATTACCCATTGTGTATGTAAATATGAAAATTGATTTTTTAACACTATTGGATTTGATATGTTTCATAATAGTCCAAAAAAAATTAAGGTGTTATCATTGCAGAGTAACTGGAAATGTTTTTTTAATGGCATGTTAACTTTCATTGGAATATGAATGAATTTTTTTCGCAAAATATTTATGTACTTCTTAGTTTCCCATGTTCAAATATTGACTGAGTTTTGTGTATTTGCAAAAGCATCCTGTAATTTATTCTTTTTTGTGTTATTGAATATCTTATATGTACTCTTTTTTTGATTTTGTTTAAATTTGATTGTTGTTCAGTATAAATATACATTTAAAGAATTGCTGAACATTTTAGTTGTATTTTTCCATGTATTTTTTATGAAACAGGAAGGTAGCCATGTTTAAATATTTTTAAACTTGTAGCATATTTTGTGCACTAAGACTTCTGTAGCAATCCTGTAGTAGTAATTTTGTGTTGTGTAATGTAATGATTAATAATGATTGTGTTAAAAGCGGTTTGTATAAGTTTAACTTGTAAAAAAAAATGAAATTATAATCTGTTCAATAAGTCTGAAACTGTCCCTGCCATATAGTTTTTTCTTGTATCGTAACTTTGTTACTGGCAAGGGAGTAATGTAAAGAACAGTTTTTGTAGAGATTTTCTCTCACTAGATGGCTGCACCTGTCAACTGTTTTTCGAATCCGCTAAACATGGTATGGGCAAGATAGAAAATTAATTCTATTCAAATAAATGTTAAACTTAAATAATAATTGTTAAACTTATTTTATATAAATGCATTTAATTTCTGTTAATTTTTAAAATGATCTTCATAATTTATATTTCTGTTTTTATATTTTTACTGTGTAGTTGACGCCTGGAGTCCCGGGGAGTCTAGATTCTCAAGGTCTAGGATCTGCTCAATCTGTGTCTCTCTGTCCCCAAATCGGGGTGCGTCCCCTTTTTGTTCTATGACTCTTTACATCCAAATTCTAGAGCGGACTATTTGCCTTGTCTACTTAATTACCTCTGATTGGTCCAGAACCAGCGCAGAGTTACCACACAGGGTTCATTGCCTTTTGAAAGCGCGGGAAAATCTGATGATGCACCCCGCAATTTATGAGTCCAATGATTCCCCCGGGCGTGGGAATGTTTGGCACTCCCTTGCTGAGGAATTCAACCCCTCAGTGATGGGAAAAGAGAAACGAATTCCACCAAACTGAGTTCGAAATTTTGAAGTTCTGTTGAATATTCCTGAATAATCCGCGCCTCCCATCAATATATATATATATAATTTTATAGGTAAACTTTTTTTATTGTAAAATATCATTTATAACATACCACATTCAATTGTCATATGTAATATCTAGGTTCTAAAGTACCATTGAATTTTATCGATAGAATGCAAAAATGAGAGCAATATATATATAAAAGTTGTTATACTTAGCTCTATACCAATCAGAATTCCTGTTTTCTCTTGATTATTACTACTTAGTTACAAATATCGGCAGTATTTTGAATTTTATTATCAAAACAAATCAGATACTTCTACTTAATTTCTTAACATACATATATTCATAAGAAAATAACATGCTATTTCAAATTTTGAAGATGACACTTTTTTTCTAAGCTCTGTAATAATAAAATTTATATTATTTGAAGACTCTTACATTTCTTTGCATTTTCTAAGAAAAAATAAATTCTTAGTGTTCATTTTGAAATTTGACACTTCTTTTTTACTAAATTCTGATCTTTTTCTTTCTTTCTTTCTTTTTGCAGTTTCTTGATTAAATTATTCAGCCCAATATCGTGAAGAAAAATGTTTAAAACTCATTTATTAAGTCATCAAATACTTTTTTTCTGCTAAACTTAATTATTACAAAAATATATTAACCAACTTAGTATAAAATGTTTTAATGTTATTTATTTATTTTTCTGTTTATTTCGTGCTAATAGATACAAATACTATGTTTAGCTAAATGTTAGGAAATTCTACAACGTCTGTGTTTTTTACGTATGCTTTAAAATTTGATTTTTAAAAATTAGAATAATTTTGTTTCACTCTGAATAGTGGCTGCGGTAACCTAGTGATTATGGTCACGAACTTGATGTCGGAATGTCACGGGTTCGAGTCCTGGTGCCACGGAAGAACCACCGTGTAGAGAAGGCCGATGCACATTAAATCTGTAGAGGCTCAATGTCCTCCCGTTGTTGTGGTGTGGTAGTAAGGAGAGAGGGTTGCTAGCTCATGTGTCGTCCTCGTCACTTTACCGAGGATCAGAATTACGAAATTTTTCGCCAACAACCCTCTTGTTGGTTTATAGTGTGACGTTAATGTAATCCTCCCCCCCTCATCTCACTCTCTTGACTTTTTATACATTTTAATGAGTTTTTTTTAAAAAAATCATGTGTTCAAATGAATAAGTATTGCCAAAATCACAAAGGAAAGGTTTTTGAAGTATTCCTTTCAGGGCTATACTTGAAAATATTTATAATAAAAATGCAGTCACAATGATGAAAACTCTTGTAAAAAAAATAAAGATTTTGTGCGAAGCAAAATTAAGTACAGTTGGATTTCATTATAACGAAGTCGCTAAATCCCGAAAAAAAGTTCGTTGTCTGGAAAATTCGATGTATAGAGGTTCATCTTTCAATATACTTTATAAACCACATAAAACAAATTTTAAATTCTTACACACTATTTCAGTGTTTTTCAAAGTGTGGGGCGCGCCCCCCTGGGGGACGAGATAACCCTACAAGGGGGCGCAAGCATATCAAAAATTTAAAGATTTTAAAAAAAATAACCGGAAAGAAGTAAAACAAAATACTTTCTTCTATATTAAAAAAATATACAACAACACTGATATAATTTATGTTTATCCTCTGGCGTTTTTCCTTCATCAAATAGCTATCTTTGATCCCAAAACCAAATTAAAGAAGAAGAAAAAAACATTTTGTTTAATTTGGTGTATTTCCTCAATGAGAGATTTTTTTTATTACGTTTTAACATAAAATATTACTTGTTAAAAGAAAAAAACGAAATCCACATACCCTGAGAAAAATTCTGAGAAGATAAACAATTCATCTCTGTAATTATTATTGAAATACTGCACATTAGTTGTAGAAAGAAAAGGAAGACATATGATTCACTTTTCAGCCAGGCAGCATAATACATTTGCTGATCATTTCATTGACCTTCAAACTTTTACTGGTATGGTTACTTCTACATGAGTTCCGTTCCATCTTTTATGCGTTTGTTTTTCGCAGAGGGAAATTGTAAATAACAGAGTTTTACGATATTTGGAAAACAATTGATTGATTTGAAGGATTATTTGGCCAAGATTTATTTTTAGTGAAAAACGTCATAATCCTTATTAGAACATCCGTATTTTTTTCTGAATACACTTTTAACCCGGGAGCGGGGCATATGTGATCTCAATTGAAGGAAGTTGAAACTGATCAAGAAAAAGAAGAACTTGTTGAAAGAATGAATATTATTCATGATTGAGAAACGCGATGGACATGAAACGAAAGGAAAATTTTCAAATGCTTCCTAAAGAACTCCATCAATTAAAATATGAAGCCATAAGTGTATCACAACGTTCAATTCACCTTACCAAAAAGACACAAGAAAGAAAAAGTTCAACTTGCTATTTGTTGATCACCAAAGGTGTTACGAGTTCGAGCCCAGTACCACTAAAGATTCACTGTGAAGGGGAGAGATGCTCGTTAAATATGTCGAGAGCTCAAACGTCCGCTTGTTGGAGTGATGTGGTAGTTAAAAGAGGCCACACAGCATAAGTGTCGTCCTTTTTTCTTCACCATGGTTCAAAATTACGAGGTTCGTCTCCAAAAGTCCTCGTGTAGCTGAACAGTGCGACGTTAATATTCACTCACTCGATCATGAAAGCTCATTAAAACTACTTGAACAAAATTTGCCAGCAAATAACATTTCTGTAATATTAGTGAAAAGTGTCTCTGATTTGCATCCTTTATTAAGGTCTTGCACTTGAGAATCATTTTAGTTCAGTTTTATTGGATTTTTTCTCAAATCATCAAAGAAAAATTGAATAGTCCTTGAAAGCCGGTATATAAGTATACTTTCTCTTAACTAAATTATTCACTGGAATTTTCCGATTTGTATCGTGTTCAGTAAAAATAATTATAAACAAATGAATGGGGTGACTGAATCCCCCCGCACTACCATTAGCGTTAGCATCAAGCGCGCTTGCTCCCGGGTTAAAACATTTTGAAGTATTTCTGCTTTAAATATTAAAAAGTAACACAATTATTATTCACCGGAATTTTCTCTATTCTTTTTCATTATTTAACATTAATTCTAAATGCTAATTCTGTGAGGTTTAAAATTACAGTTCTTTTAAACAGTTATTTTCAATTATAGCATTATCTATAAAAAATCATTTTACATTTTTGAATACAATGACGTGCACACAGTTTTACTCTCCTTATAATTAAGCTATTGTATCAAGAATAATGTTTTATTTTTTTAAAAAATGAACTCGTGCGAAGAGCCGGTGTTTCAGCCAGTATACGTTTAATGTATCAATATTGAGGAATTTATTTTATAAATAATTTCTTAATACTAAATTAAGAACAAGTTTAATAATTATTAGTGACTTCCATGGGCTTGTCATGTAGAGCAAAGTTTTTCAAAGGAAGGTTTAATATCAGAAATTGACACTCTGAGTTATTTTTCTATATTTAGCTGAGATCTATATTTTGTCTTCAAAGCAGCCACCGCAGAAAATCCGGTTTAACAAAGATAGGATGTTGAAAATGGTAATAGTATACGAAGGGCTTTTGTTTTCAGTGCAGAAAATTCATCATCCACCTCTACCCAAAATTCAAAGAGGGATTTATTACAAAATTGCCTTTTAATTTTTCACTGGATGTGAAATCTATGAAGATTTCTTCTTCGGAAGTTGAGAGCTCTTCTGGAGTATCTTGAAATAGATCTATAATCTACTCGTAACTTGCTACCAAGTTGCTTCATCAAGAAAATACTTTTTAAAATTCTTTGCCAACATGCCTAAATGATTTTACATCGTTTTAAAAACAACTTTCTCATCTTGTTCTTCAGATTTGTAAGTTTTAACACAACGAACTGAGGCATTTCCCCCATCCTTTACTTCAGTAGTAGTAAATCCAAAATTTAAGTATTTTTGAGAATATTTCCTTAATTTAATTTTCGGAACCATGCTTGTCTGTGTACTTTTTGATCCTTTATTATCGTCGAATGTTTGCTTACGACTTAAAAATATATGTATGAGTTTGTTTTAACCTACTGCCGTAAATACTTAATAACCGGGAATTGCAATTAACGTGCAAATTAAAAAATGTACATTCAAGCTAGATTAGGTAGCTATAGAAGTATCGAGTCGATCAAAACTGACTGGAATTGTACGAGGAAAAGCATTTTTACATGTTTTGCGCAGACGTCCGATAAGTTGCCCAGACTCACGCAAACGTATCCAATAATGCCAAATGTAATGGATATGATAGAGAGCAACATGGACTAGACTATTTTTCTAATGACATTTGTACTTTGAGAAATGGATGCTGAAGGAAATAAATCTTAATTAAATGTATAATTTTGCGATCTGTTCCAATTTAAAAATTAGAGAAAGAAATATAACTATAATAAGTAAGTAATATATATTAAGTAATTTTCTTAAAATATATATTACTTAAAAGTAACATATACAAAATTTAATACTTATACAGTTTATAATTGAGATCGCATTGTAGCTTTAGCGTCAAAGTGCATTTTTACTGCAGTAAATACATTATTGTTGTATAGGGGGCGCGACAAAAATTCTGATTGAAAATTGGGTCACCAGTATTGAAAGTTTGAGAAACACTGCACTATAAATTAAAAAAAATTATTATTCACACCTTTTTGTAAAATAATATCTATTTATTTTATCAATCTTACCCCTCAAAAAAAAAAAAAAAAAAACCCGGCAAGGAAAACATGAAAAAGAATGTCGAGGAATACACTGTATTTTCAACACTAAGAAAATTATTTTATAATAAATTTAATGAATATTAAAGACATTTTCTATAATTTAAAACATACAAGTAATTTTAAACATACATTATTTTATAACTAGAGTTCCACTGAGGGTGAAAGAGGATATCAAAGGTGTTTCTAGTGAACTGCACAATGGGGATTAAAATTGTACTTCTTGGATGAAACTTCCAGAATTCTACTTGTCTTGGCGACCAGCTAAAGATTTATGACCACCATAAAAAGTATTAATGGAGAATATTTTGAAATGTCCCGAAATAATTTGAAAATAGGGAGGACAAAAAAATTGAGTTGTAAGAATAAAAGTTCGTTTTATAGAAAATGCACTTCACTATATGGAGGTTATTTTATGAAGAAAATCGTGAAATGTTCTTGGTTCTAGGAAAAATTCGCTATGTAGAAAAATTCGCAAAATAGAGGTTCGACTGAATATATATATTAACTCCTTGCACGATCTGGAAGTCAATCTAGATGATCCACGTTGACAAAAGTTCTTCCAATACCTACGTAAATACTTTTCTATGAATGATACATTCTATATGAAACATATAGTGGTTAGTGAAACTGATTGCAGTGCCATTGGGCCTAGATTAGAATCCCGGATAAGGCATGACTATTTGTTAAAGGAAGAGTGCCTTTGCGACATGGGGTTACTCTACATAGCCATCGAGCCGCAAGTCTTCTCGTGAGGTTGGTGGAAGGGGAAGTGAGATGGGAGGCCCCTGATCATTCCCAGGGTGTTCTCCCTCACAATTGGGGAGGAAAGGAGCCAAATCACACTATGACTTGTTTAGTGCTCAAAGCTAAAACTAACGATAGGCGTAAAACTAGCCCCTTGCCGTCGATGAATTTCGTGGGCCTTGATCTGATGTTACAATCAGTTACTGTCGATCAGGTGGCATAAGTACCAACAGAATTTTTCACCTTAGTATAGATTTTTATATACGGGAATGTATTGCAGAGATATCAAGAATTGCGGCTTTCTAATGTATATAAAAGAAAGAAAATGAAAGTGGCTGATTTAAAAGCGTTAAAAAACTTAACTTTTAAAAAAGGAGTTATTTCTTTGAATAAATTGATTAAACCAATATTTAAATTCAACCTGAAAGGTATGTTTAAAACACAAACGTTTCTGTTCTTCCCGATCTGTGATTTTATTTCTTGAAAAATTCTCAATATGATTGACTGCGTATAAAACGTGAATTCGTTTGCAGTAATTTGCTTAATAATTATTTATAATGATGACTTCTGTACAATATGAGGAGACACATAATACAGATAATTCATAATTTACATAATACAGATAATTTCATAACACAGAAATGTATCATATGGTCGAAACTTTGGCTTAATATAGTATTTACACTATGAAAAAGCCATTCCAAAATTTTCTTTGAATTATTGATTTCCGCATGAATAACCAATTAACTAAAAATAATATTACCGTAAAAGAGAGTCAAGGGAATGGGTCAGAATCACACAAAAATATAAATTTTAATTTGGATAGTCAATTGATATCGTAATTCTGAACTGCGGTACCAGTTAATGTAACTTTATATCTGACCGTATATAAATTTAAGTAAACACATGTTGCGAAATGAAAAATAATTTGTAGGGGGAAAAGGCGATCTTTTTCAATTGTTATGCAATCAGCCCTTTTTATTGCTACTAGTTAACTTATGTGACGTCTTCGTCACTTGACCGAGGTTCTTCGCCAATAAACCTTTTTCAAAAAAAGCAAAGGAAAAAAGCAAAGCAATCATTCAAATACGAAGGTAAATTACATTATTTTTACAAATACATAACATAAATATCAAATTACACATAGTTTTTGTTTTTTTTTCAGTACTGAGGAAAATAATAATTTATAATTCTGAAAAAAATCATGTTTTAGTATAATCAATAAGAATTTCTAGTCAACATTGAGGCTGAATTTAATCTAGAGAAATTTTGTATCTCTTACTATTCTAAATGTATATTATTTGTTTTATCTCTATCATTATCTTAATTTCTAAAGTAGACTTAGAAATAAACAAATATTTTACTTTAGTTAAAGTTTTTAGTGATTTATAAAAAAATTGTTGATATTGCGTAAGTTAGTGAATAGTTCAAGAAAATTCCTTTCTGCTCCAGATAATAAAATCGCTTAAGTATATGTGTTGAAAATAAATCTTGAATTATTCTCATAGAATTAATTTAGATTTCTTAACAACTGAAACATCATGACTCTTAGACAGGATTCCTGAAATGGGGATAAAATTGATATCTTATTACTTAATTGATATATTACGTGACTCAACAGGAAATCGATCAATCAAGAGCTCATTAGGGATATAAATATATTTATTTTGAATTAACATATCAAAATTTTAGCATTTTTTTGATTAAACAAATTAACACAATTTAGAACAAAAGATTTTAGAGTTTGCTTATGCCTTTTTGAAGTTTTTTTATTCCTAAAAATCCTACATTTTCTTTTTTTTAAAATCGATAAACTTGAGAAAAATTTATTAAAGCTCTTGTTTTATTTAGTAAAACACTTTTATATACATCTGTGTAAAATAATTATATGATTTTTCCCCCTAAACAAGATATAAGATATAAAAATTCTTTACAATGAAAATGAGTGAGCTTTTAATTTTCTGTTCATAATAATTGAGAACGAAAAAAAATATGGAAATTAGAAAAATTTGCGAATATGAACAACTCTTCTATTTTTGTTCAAAATTAAAGATAAAAATTCTTCTGATATTTTAAGTTTAGTAAACGTTTTAAGGTCAACAACTATAGTACCGTTTTTACATGGTCCAAAAGATTCAAGAATAGGGGATTCCTTTTGTCAAGTATAAGGGAGTGTTTCACTAATACTAGAAAACTATCCTTCAAATTGTACTAAGGATTTCGTTTTCTTTTATTTTTGCTGCTTCGCTACTAAAGTTCACTTCTTGACTTAAATTGAGAATCATCAGTTTTGAAATACCAATCATTTTTTACCAATCATTTCATTGTAAAAGATATACATTTTTAATTAAATACCTTCAACGAGAGTTCGAAATAAGAAATATTACGACTTTTGTTTAGTGATTAACTATATAAAAATACTAGCCGTTATTCGCTCGCTTTGCAAGCGAATAACGGCTAGTATTTGAAATGATCAACTGAATTTGTTTCACTTGTTAAAAAAAGTCTTTTGAAAATCTTATTTTTTTCTATATTTATTACAATTGAAACGAAATTCTATAATTTTCACACCAATTAAAAAAAATACATATTAAATTTGTGTTCCTTTTTTTTATAGAACTTTGTGTTACTTAGAAAAGGCAACAACGTTTTAAATTTCACAATCAGCAAAAAAAAAAAATTAATGTACCCATTTGAAACCTTAATATTCTTATCCTTTTGATGAAATAAAATAATTTTAAAGTCCAAAGAAAGTCACAATTCTTGAAAACATTAATCTAAATTCAAGTAATGATTAACACATCCAATTTGCAAAATTTACCCGATTAATAAACACATAAAAACTTGTTATCTGATCACGTACATATTTTTTTCAAAAAATTTAATACTGTTTTAAAATTAATCAAAGAATTAAAAAAATAAGGAACATAAAATGTCTGCATTATTTTTATGTAGTTTGATTCAACTTCAATATTAAAATAGGCTCTGATGCTAAAAACATCTGAAGTAACTAATGTGTTAAGGTATTTTAGTAATCGAATTTAATAAGAGCGTTGTGCACTAAAGATAAAAAAATATACATGTTTTATTGATTAAGGGGAGTTGGAAACCTCTCTCTTTCTCTATGCTGACAATGTTAAATTAGCTGTTTTCGATGTACCTTTTCTCAAATTCTGTTTTATGTACATGCTTGAAATTTTTCATACTATTAAAATACACCTCTCTCATTATACTAAAATGAGCTTTTAGCTAATTTTGAATTTTTTAATAAATTATGAAATATTTTATCAAACATTGCGAAATTTGACCCATTTTTTACTTAAAAAGTTTGTAAAAATTAAATTTTTGAGTTTTTTACAAAAAGCTCATTTTAGTATAATGAGAGAGCTGTATTTTAATAGTATGAAAAATTTACAAACCTGTGAACAGTAGTTCCTCAGAAAAGGTACATCGCACATTAAAATTTACATTTTGAGATAAATTGATTTTAATGTATACAGTGAGACTTCTAATCGACTAGGAAATAAAAAAATAAAAGGCTCAATTTAAAATAAAAGATACATGTTTTGGTTTATATCAGTCGTTACACTTTTAAGCAAAAACAAAGTAATTTGTTTACAATTTTCGCCATTAAAATGGGCGTGGCCCAAATTCAATGATTATTTAAAAATACGTTTTAAGGGCTTCTAAATACCCTAGAGGTTAAAGTAAGGTATTTTTAGAAAGGTTAAAATCTATACAGTTTGAAAATGTAAAAATCTCAAATTGTCAAGAAAATAAGATTTTAGCTTTCCAACACCCCTTAAGAGGGGCGTTGGTACCGCCGTATCAATGATACGGGACACCCAAGCTACTGGGGCCCCAACATGTATAACTACAGTACCACTAATATGGCTTTCTTTTCTTAAAAAGGCCACCGAAGGAGTTTCGATACGGGGCCCACTCAGAACTAGATACGCCAATGTTGATTAACTATAGATATATATTCAATGACTGTTGACAGACAATTGTCCCATATTCAATGCATCGCTAAAAATTATACATTTCCTAAACCTAAACATGAAGATTTAAGTATCAGCAATCAAACAGTTTTATTAATTAACAAACAACAAATATGAACATTACAGTCATTTTAAAATGGATTCAACATTGAAATTTTATTACATGGGTTCTTTTGGCAGCAGACTTGAAATTTATATGCACTCACACTTCAGCTGGAACATTTAGTTTGTATTCTATTAATGACCGCACAACATCATTTGAAAAATTCGAGATCCTGTTTCTTATATATATATATTGAGTCGCAGTTGCAGAATTTCACAAAGGGGATTCGTGGTAAAATCAGGGTTCAAACCCATGAAAAGCCCATTAAAAAAGATGAGAGCTGTATACATATATAAATACCTTAAACGAAGTAAAAATAGACGCGAAAACTAAATACTATATAGAATTTTCCCTCAGATAGTAGATTCTTGCGTACAGGTCTGCACTGCGGAGACCTTTCACGAATTAAGTTTTTTAATATATAAAAGAAATGGAAAGGATCGATTTTAAAGCATTAAAAAAAAACTTAATTTTACTAAAAAAAAAAGATTTCTTTGTGAATGGAAAACAAATGGACTGATTTGAACATACCAAATTGTGTTAGATTTTTTTAAATTTCATGTATGAATTTCACATTAAACTTACCAATAATTTGATTTCATATAATTATTCCACTTAGCAAATAATTAGAAATTTTTATTCTTTTAAAATAGCAATTATAAATCAAATAATAAATAGAATGTGCTTGATATAATGAATTTATTGAATTAAACTAATACTTAAATTAAGCCTGATTAAATCCATTAGTATTTCATGCTTTAGAAAATAATGTAGGTAAAATACTGATTCTTTCTCTAAAATGTTTATACAATATACGTAGAGAGATTTCTTACTTCTTTTGCTTTTAAATTAGTATTATTTATACATAATTCATTCTCGCATTTCTTGGTATAAATATTCTCGTAGAAAAAAAATTTAAGTATACGAATTCTCTTTTTTTCATATTTTATATAAAGATGACACTTTTAAAATAAAGAATGCTTCATTTCATAGAGAATGTAATGACACTACGTGCCATTTTCTAATTCCTAAATCTTAACACAATTATCAGATCAAATAGCAACATAAAACGTCACAATAAGCTCAATTTACAATAAAAAAATTAAATAAAAATAATTTTCAGTTTCTAAAAAACAAAAATAATTAACTAAATTTAATTTTTTAAAATAAATATATTATAGAATATATATTTATATACATTTTATACATATATTAAGTAATTATTATTTTATAGAAAATAAATATTGTAAAGTGTAAATAGGTACATTGAATCTAAAGATAATTTTATTAAAATCGCTGAAGTAATACACAAGGACTCTTTTTAAACTTTTCTTTTAAAGAGCAGCAAATCCAGCAAAAAACAGTTGATTTATTACATATACAGTGAATACCTCTTAACACGAAACTGAAATATTTTTTCGTGTTAAAAGATATCGAAAAAAAAAACCGTATCAACAAAATTAAATTTATTAGAGTTTATTTTATCTACATATAGAATGTATACATGCATGTGTTTAATAAAAATCAATGAATCAAAAACATTCACAAGAACTAAATGAAAGTTAAAACAAAACTTTTAAGTTTTTTGAAAAAAAAAAAACATTTATTGAGTTTTGGAAAATTAACTGATATTTTTCTTTGCATTGTGTCTTTTTCAGCATCAAGTTGTTCAATGACATCCATTTTGTTCATTTCCCCATTGGAATATGTGTCTAAATAACTGCGCACACTTTTTATACAGTTTCTTATAACGGATGACGTGGGAACAGGAGCTGCATTGTTCATTTCGTTTTCGTCGTCGAAATCAGCATCAATAATATTTTGTGTGCTTTGAAAAACTCCAAAATGTCTTTGTCTGCCATAATTGGGGCTGTACACACATTAACATCCTCTACTGATATGAATTCCTCCGATAGCACAGTAGGACAGTCCAATCTGGCTGGTGTGTTCCGTATCTGGTTCATTCTAAGAAGGGAAATCCTTTCGTGTTAAGCGATTTTCGTTTTGCGTTAAGAGAAAAAAATGCACAAGAATACATAGTAGTTTGTTAGGATCGCTGAATTATTACGTGTTCATTGATATTTCGTCTTAAGGGTTTTCGCGTTAAACGTATTTCACTGTACGTGTGTATGTAGTAAATGTATATGTACACACATATCAAATAACCATTTATATGCATATGGGTGCGAAACCGGAAAGAAAGCACTCCCAAAAACGGGCACCGGTCATAATAAAACTGCCATGCTTCAATAAGTATTTTTTAGCAGGGCGTCTTAATGCATGAGCCAATTGGGCCTGGGTCCACACTCGACTCATCCTTAGTAAAATCATTATTAGAACAATAATTTCAATGGTGAAATGCTGTTTCTGGTTGTATTCTCCTAAAAACTGGGAATTTTGGACGATACGTCAACTGGCTACATGGGATGACCTTGTCCACGTACAGGACTAGACCTACCACCCTACACCATCATTGCTCAATCAGTCAAAAGGCTGCAGCCGATCGAGTCGGTTTGTGTGATTTTAAATCATGCACATTTATTTATTTTGGCTTATTGTTTGTACGAGTATTTGATAGCGTATGCTATGAGTACTATCTACTTTTAAGGGCCATAGGTGGGGCCTACATTTGTGAAGGGGCTCAGGGCCTCAAGTCTTTAAATGTCTCTGTTTCTTAGTAGACTTAAATGTATTTTTTAATAAAAAAAGAGGGAGAAGCCTGGAGCACCAACTACTAGACCTACAGTAATGATATTTGGTAAGCCTGTTACTTTTGTTGAATTGAAATCCGCAAAGAACGGGTCTTACGAAAATCAACTCTCAAAGGGGGGTACGGAGCTTTTTGATAGAAAAAATTCCGTTTTTGAACTTTAAGATTTAGACTTAAATTTTGAGCAGATATTTGCTAAAAATAGGTTTTGTGGAAATCCACTTTGGAGAATGGGATTACAGGAGCTTAAAGGATAACTTTACTTCAATTTTAGAAATTCAAGACCTGTCCTTTTTAAATCAAAAAGTGAGAGTTATAAGTATGTTTTTCAATGCAATTGAATGTTTAATGCTAGGACTTATAGATATCAATAATTTATGTACATATAAGCAGTGTATATATTCATACACAATCATTAAATACCCATCGAAACTGGCGGGTAACGGCTAGTTAAATTATAAGACAGAAATATACCAGTTAATAGAGGGAGGCTTTATATTACTATTATATTTACTTTATGAAAGTGATTTCCAAAATTTTATTTTTGAAATATCGATTTCTGCATACACTATCTGTTTATAAAGCCAATACTACTATAAAAGAACTAAGCGCAACTGGTTCCAAATCTCACACACAAATAAGAATTTTAACTTGGATAAGCGATGACCTCGCAATTATGAACTGCAGTTCAGTAACAAGGATGGTACCAGAGCTCATTGCCTACTTTTCCTAACTCACATTACACTGAAATTCCACAGTAAAAAACAAACAGAATACTTCAATATTTCATATGAAGGTTCTTCAATGAAATCAAAATTTGAAACCGTGGCATGATTGAATGAGTGAGAGCTATATAAATCAACACGAGGGCTATTGGGAACAGACCTCGCAATTTCGAACCTCGGTCAAGTCACAAATTTCTAATTCTTTAGTGAAGTAATATATTTTATCATAGTTTACATAGATAAAGCGCCTGGAAGCTATGCTGAGATTTGTAAGTATATTTATTATAATATGCTTAATGAACACTTTTTAAACAATGAATCTTTTAAAAAATTGGATTTGTCCAATTACTTCATAATATTATACAAAACTTTATTAATAAGCAATATAATAAAGCTATAATTAAAAATATAAAGATATTATAGATTTTTTTAAAAATAGATATTTATTTTCAGTTTATAGTTATGACTTTGAAGATCTCTTCAATTCCATTGATATCAATGATATTATTAAAGTAATTTTAGAAAACCACAGTAATTATGATTTTAATATTAATTTTAACAAATTTAAAACTCTCATAGATTAGTTCTTAAAAATTATATTAATTTTAATGGTTCATTATATAAACAAACTAAAGGCTTGCCACAAGGAGGCCCTACTAGCAATAGTTTGGATAATTTATATTTACACTTTTATGAATATAATTATGAATATAATGATTATTATATTTTTGAATATATTGATGATTTAATTATTTTTGGTAAAAATGATAATTTTAATCCCAATATTAATTTTTACCCGGATTACTTAAACTTAGTTAATATTAATCAATGATACAGTTAAAACTAATTACTTAGATGTAAGATTGTATGTTAAGGATCTGAAATTACATAGTAATATTTATGATGAAAGAGATGCCTTTAATTTTAACATTCTTAAAGTGCCTTACTGGAATTCAAATTTATCTATATATAGAAATATTATTTTTAACTATATTTATCGTAATATAATGTATTAGTTAGCGATAAAGCTAATACATATTTAAATTTTAATAACTTTATTAAACATTGTATTGAACATTTTGCTTTCCTGCTAACTTTCTTTACAATTATATTTCTAATAGTTCTCAGTGAAAATACGATATGTATTAATAAGTATTATTCACATTATGTTTTAATATTAGTATTTTTAATTAATATACAATTATTCAATTGATGGCGCCACATGTTTAAAAAAATTAATAATATTATTAATTAAATATTCTTATTCACTCTCTTGTATTCTACAAATATTTACATCAATATATATTTATGGTTTTTTTAAACGTACATATATATATATATATATATATATATATATATATATATATATATATATATATATATATATACTAGCCGTTACCCACCCACTTCACTGGGTATTTCACGATGTTGTATATATGTATACTGTTTACATATATATTAATTATTGATATCTAGCATTAAGAATTCGATTGTATTGAAAAATATATTTATAGCTGTTACACTCTCGCCCCTTGATATAAAAATAACATAAATTATAATATCTGATTTCTATTTATATCTAAAATAGAAGGAGAAAGATTTTTTTCTCTCACTTAACCTAATAATCAAGTGGATTTCCAGCAAAGCAACTTTCAGTGGATCTCTACTCCATAAAATAAACATACGTGCTAACTTTCAAGTCTAAATCTAACAGAGCAAAAACGGAATTTTTATCATCAATACCTCGTTGAGAGCATTCTTAGTGGATTCCAATTCAACAAAAGAAGCATGCAAACCAAATTTTATTATTGTAGCCTTAGCAGTTCGAAAACGGGAATTTTGTCTATCAATACGCTCTAATAACTCTCCCCGCTTCCCCCTGGAGTTGATTTCCGTAAAATCCATTCTTAGTGGAACTCTATTAAAACAAAGAAACGTGCTCAACAAATTTCAAGTAATGAGCTAAATTCAAAAACAGGAATTTTTCTATAACACGCCTTAATCCCTCGCAACCCCACTCCTTTGGGGGTCCGTTTTCGCAAAAATCTTTGTAAAAGGAAATTTATTCCATGAACGGAATATACCTTCTAATTTTCAAGCAGGTGTTTCTATTAGTTGAAAAGCGGAAATATTTATCTATTACGCCCCTTAATCCCCGCAGTGACTTTTGGGGATCAAATTTCGCCAAAACTATTTTGTAGCGGATCTCTACACCATGAAAGGAACTCGCTTACCAAATTTTTAGACTGCACGTCTAATACTTTAAAAATGGAAATAATTATCTATAACGCCCCTTAAACCACTTAGGAAACGATATTCACAAAACCCATCTTAAGGCATATCTCTACTCTGTGAATGTGGAATCTGCTTACTCAATTTCATGATTTTGTGTCTAATAGTTTAAAAAAGGAGTTAATTGCCTATAACGCCCCTTAATTCTCCACAACGCCACTTGGGGTCGATTTTCACAAAACCCATTCTGTAAGGGATCTGTACTCTATGAAAGGAATCCGCTTATCAAATTTCAAGACTGTACGTCTAATAGTTTAAAAATGGAAATAATTATCTATAACGTTCCTTAAGCCCCCACAACGCCACTTAGGAAACGATTTTCACAAAACCCATCTTATAACGGATCTCAACTTAATGAATGGAATCAGCTTACTAAATTTCGAGATTTTACGTCTAATAGCTTAAAAAAGGTGTTAATTGCCTATAATGCCACTTAATTCTCTACAACGCCACTTGAGAGTCGATTTTCACAAAACCCATTCTGTAGGGGATCTATACTGTATGAAAGGAATCCGCTTACCAAATTTCAAGACTGTACATCTAATAGGTTAAAAATGGAAATAATTATGTATAACGCCCCTTAAGCGCCCTCAACGCCCCTTGGAGGTCGATTTTCGTAAAAATCATTATGTAGGGAATCTCTACTTTATGAAAGAAATCTGTGTACCAAGTTTTTCACGACTGTACATCTAATAGTTTAGTAATGGAAATAATTATCTATAACGCCCCTTAAACCCCCGTAACGCCCCTTGGGGTTCGAACTTTGCAAAATCCGTTCTTAGCTGACGTCTACTCTATGAAGGGAACCTACGTATCAAATTTCAAGTCTGTAGGTTTAACAGTTCCGGAGATATCGTGATTAGTCAGTGAGTGAGTGAGTCGCTTTTCTCCTTTATATATATATATATATATGTATGTATGTATACAGTGTATTTTTTTCCAGGTATAGAAGGTTAAGTTGGCATTACTTTCCTAGATGGCGACCGATTTAACAGCTGTTAAGTGATTTATTCTCAGTTTGGTTTGGCAATTCATCATGAATAGACTCACGCCTGAACAACGCATTTCAATTGCGCAGTTTTATTTCTAAAATAATGGTCGGTTTTCATAAGCGAATTTTGTTTAGCGATGAAGCGCACTTCTGATTGAATGGCTACGTCAACAAACAAAACTGCCGCATTTGGAGTGAAGCTAATCCACAAGTGTATGTCGAAACACCGTCACATCCAGAAAAACTGACTGTTTGGTGCGCTTTATGGGCTGGTGGAATCATTGGTCCGTACTTCTTCAAAAACGATGAAGGCCACAACGTTACAGTCAATGGTGATCGGTATAGAGCCATGATTACTAACTTTTTCATTCCTGAATTGAACAATCATGATGTCCTGGAGATGTGGTTCCAACAAGATAGCGCAATATGTCACACAGCTCGTGCCACAATGGATTTATTGAAAGACACGTTTGGTGACTGCCTAATTTCACGTTTTGGACCTGTGAATTGGCCTCCAAGATCTTGTGATTTAACACCACTAGACTATTTTCTGTGGGGCTATGTAAAGTCATTGGTCTATGCGGATAAGCCACAAACGCTTGACCATTTGGAAGACAACATTCGCCGTGTTATTGCCGATATACGGCCACAAATGTTGGAAAAAGTCATCGAAAATTGGACGTCCAGATTGGACTACATCCGAGCCAGCCGTGGCAGTCATATGCCAGAAATCATATTTAAAATGTAATGCCACAAGATTATCTTTCGAATAAAAAAAATTCATGCCAATCGAATAATACATCGTTGTTTTATTGCAATTTAAAGTTCTATACCTCACAAAAAAACACCCTTTATGTATATATATATACTAGAGGACCCGACAGACCTTGTCCTGTAAACACATCTTAAATTCAAAAATTCCAAATTTTTATGAATAAGCTTTAACAATCTGGACCGTTTTGAGTAAAATTTGTATTAAAAAGTTATTACAATGCAATTATGTGCCAAGTTTTATATTTCTGGGTTGCTTAGAAGTGAAACACACACACAAACAATTTCCGATAAGAAATAATTTTAAATAAAAAAAAGTTTAATAATATGTGTAATCAATTAGCTACACAAATAGATTTGTAGGTTAGAATAATTATCGTCAACGCACGTGTAAATTTAATAGAAAATCATGTAAAATACTCAGTTCAATTGCATACTATATTTGGAAAATGTATAGTTTTTTATGCACACTTCAAAACTCTTCAAACACTAATTACATCTGAATGTAATTTAATTTTCACACGATTTATTTCTACAAAATAATAACATGAAGTGACAAAATTTTTTCCTGAAATAATCACAGCAACAACTGTCGGGACGAAGCTGAATTATAATAAAAGATTTTTGAATATTCTATACTGCGATCGTAGCACAGTCTGCCGGATCCAATGTAAAACATTGCAAGATCAGCAATTTATAAATAAAAAAATTAATTAAATAAACATTTCTAAACCGAATTATAAATCTAAACCATTCTCGAGTCTACTGGAACAGACAAAAACTTTCATCAAAATCAAACCAGCCGTTTAGGAGGAGCAGTTACATACACGCGCACAGAAGAATTACATATATAAATATTATTTGAAAATATATTAATTATAAAAACGCTAAAAAGCGTGAATCGCGCGTCTTCATTTTCGTAACAATAAAGACCGGGTTTGGCCAGTTTGGTTGAAAATCAATTTTCGACGCCAACTTACGTCTTTTTCAATTCCTACTCTTAGCACACGATCTCTATACATATTTTATTTGTTTGTATGTTTATTTATTTATCTCGGTGGAATTTTCAATCGTTAATAAAATACATTTTAAAGCGCTCAATTGAGCTGAAATGTAATGTACATGTTTATTTTGGATGACAATACAATAATTTAATTATAATTAATAAAAATTCATTGATTGAAACAAATTATTTAAAAAATTACAAATACAGCCACGTTGGCGACTTAGCGACCTTTTTGGCGACTTATGTCAAAATTTGAGAAGGTTTTTTTCTCACGTGTTAAAGCATTCAGTTGAAAGGAAATTTTATACACACGATTGTTTTGGATGATAATACGATACTTTAATGATGATTAATAAAAATTAATTACCACTTAATGTTGTGATTCTGTCATATGTATGTACATATTTATATTAATTGCAACTAATTAATAAAAGTAGCTAAAATAAATTTTTCTTGGTTGATCTAAGTAAGGATTGATTTAAATTTTTTTTATATTACTTGTTTATAACAATAGCGTTGTTACAACAATGCAAGTGAATGTTGAGTTGTATTTTTTGAATGTTTTTTAATATATTTTTAACTAATTGTACGATATCGGACCGAATTGTGAATCTAAACCATTCTCGAATTTACTTGAACCCACACAAAAAAGTTCATATATATATATTTCATATATATATATATATATATATATATATATATATATATATATATATATATAAAGTGTTACGAATTTTGTGTAAATAGTGTAAATAGTTTGTATTTGAGTGCTTAATGTATTTATATTACTCTATGTTATATTTATTTCATGTTAGAATTGTACTATTCACAAGCAATGCCGCACCTTACCTTATAATGGCGATTCAATGAGAATTTGGCGAAATATTGGCGGTAGAGCCAAGTTGGCAACATTTTTGGCGACCATTTTGGCGTCATTGGTGACCATGTTGGCGAGTTTGGAACCCACTGGAATCCTCTAGAGAAAGTAGTAGATCTCTCCACTAGTGTCACGTTCAACGACACGAGTGGTTACATTTCTGGAAGTTCCTAAAAAACTGTTTATTTTCTTTGTGATTGTTTTTGCATAAAATCCTCGAATCCGGATCTACGCAACAGTTTGGTGTCAGAAGTGGGATTTTATGCCAATAACAAGAGCTATGGATGAGCAACTGAAGGCCCTGTTGGAAGGCATCAATGCCTTGAAAAACGGCCAAGAAGAGACTAGGCAAGAAATGCAGAAAGGTCTGGATGATACTAAGAATGAGTTAAAGGACAGAATTGAGAAAGGCCAAGAGAGAATGCAAAAATGTCAGGAAGACCTCAAGAATGCTTTAGAAAAGAAAATTGACAATGCTGAAGAGAAAATCAATAGCGTGGAAGAGAAAATAGCATTGAAAGTTGAAGAAAAGATTGCAGTAGTCGAAGAGAAGATAGAGAAGAAAGTAGAGCAAGTTGAAGAAAGAATTAGAGAACAAGTTGAAGAAAAATATGAAGAAATGGCTGGAAATTTTAGCCTTATTTTACAGCGAGTAGAAGATATCGAAAAGAAGCTTGTAGTTTCTGGAAATAAGAACGAAAGCAAGATTTTGCCTTCCTCTCCAGTACCTGTATCATCCTCTCCGGTGCCTATGACTGCCTCAACAGTGTCAGTGAAACTGTCGACCTATGACGAAAACACGAACTGGGAAGTATATAAGACTCAATTCTCAATAATTTCGGAAGACAATGGATGGACTGAGGGAGTCAATGCTTGTCAGCTAGCAGCACCCCTTAGAGGAGAAAAGCCGCCGAAATACTGCAGACTCTTCCCGATACAGAGCGGCTAAATTTGAACTCCCAATATAATGCTCTGGATCTTCGGTTCATCCAGAAATACTCCAAGGAATACGCACGTCTGCAGATGAAAACAAGACTCCAGAAAACCGGAGAAAGCTTGCAGGAGTATGCCTCCGAAGTAGAAAGGTTCGTCAACTTGGCTTTCTCCGACCACCCAGCAACTGTGCGAGAAACAATCTCTTTACAGTATTTAGTGGACGGCCTGAAGGAGGGGGAAATCCAGAAGGCTGTAAGAATGGCAGATGTCCAAGACCTTAAATCTGCCCTGTTATATGCTCTGAAATTGGAGGCCGCTACTCAAGCCAGTCGCCGAGACCACCAATCCATCCGAGGAGCTAGAGTGACTTTAGATGCTCCCTGTGAATCTCCGTAGAAAAGTGACATTGAGAAATTAAGAGATGAATTCCAAGCTTTAATGGCTCAACGTCAGGACCAAGAGAAATGCAACTTCAAGTGCTGGGGATGTGGTGGAACTGGACACCTGAGAAGAAACTGTCCCCGATCAAGGAAGGATGAGAATACCGTCTCTTCTTCCAAACAGGAAAACTAATATGTGGCCATCTTGCAGGGCGGAGGTTGCTAGATAATGGAAAGCCCCATCACAAAATTCTTCAAATTACGGCAGTAAATGGTGGAGACAAGGGACTTTACGTAATAGGGCAAATTAATAACATCTCATGCCGTATGGTTGTTGATACTGGAGCCAATGTGTCTATAATCAGAAAAGATTTGGCGCAAAACTCAAAAGTTAATATTATCTGGACGCCGCCCTGCGTTTCCTTGCAAACAGTGATGGGTGACAAGATTGAGGTTCATGAAAAAACTAACGTCACTCTAAGGTTTGGAAGTATAAACTATCACCATACGACATATGTAGCAGATATCACCAATCCCTGTATTCTTGGACTGGATTTTCTGAAGAGCAATAACTTTAAATTGGACTTTGAAAATAGCAAAATGCATTCAAAATTTGAAGACATCACTCTTTTTGGCTTACAATCTCAATTTGAATCCAAACAGAAAATTATAGCAAAAACTAAACTCTCATTATCGCCAAGAACTGAATGTATAATACCCGATTTAGTAGCCGAAAATAGGAAATTCCGATTCGGCGTAATTGATTATCCTGACCCAGACAGTTTAAAAGCAGGAGTACTGATAGCCTCGTCGGTAGTAGACCTCTTGAATTCAGTCATACCAGTGAGAATCGCTAACATCAGTGACAAGACGAGGACTATACAGGAAGGAGAGGTAATAGCAGCTTGTGCTCCTATCACTTGTGTAGACTGGAAGTGCAATACCCAAGACCTTTCTTCGGAGGATCTAGTCAAAGATTTACTACAAAAGACGGACTTGAACGAGAAACAAAGATGTTCTGCAAGAGGGTTGATTAAAGAATTCCAGAGCCTATTTTCAAAACCAACTGAGGAATTTTGAAGAACAAGACTAACGAAACACCGAATAGATACAGGGGAGCATCCTCCTATTAAGCAGCACCCCCGACGACTACCGTTTGCTAAACAGTAAGAAGTCCAAAAACTCATTAAGGACATGAAAGATAATGATGTCATTGAAGCATCGTCAAGTCCTTGGGCATCTCCCATCGTCTTGGTCAGGAAGAAAGATGGCTCAACCAGATTCTGTGTGGACTATCATCGGTTGAATGACGTCACCAAGAAAGATAGCTATCCTCTGCCAAGGATAGATGACACGCTGGACACATTTGCCGGCAATACCTGGTTTTCTACCTTAGATCTCAAAAGTGGGTATTGGCAGGTAGAACTCCACCCTGACGATAAAGAGAAAACTGCCTTCACCACGGGACAAGGACTGTGGCAATTTAAGGTTATGCGTTTCGGCTTGTGCAATGCACCTACAACTTTCAAACACCTTATGGAAACAGTCCTCTGAGGACTTTCGAACGAGGCCTGCCTAGTTTATCTCGATGACATTATCATCGTGGGGCGCTCCTTCGAAGAACATCTGAAAAATATCAGGCGTGTACTACAAAAACTGAAAGAAGCTAATCTAAAATTAAGTCCATCCAAGTGCCACCTATTCCAGCGTGAAGTTACCTATCTCGGACACATAATTTCGGCAGAAGGTGTACGAACAGACCCGGATAAGATCTCGGCAGTGAAAGACTAGAACTGCCCGTTGGATGCTTATCAGCTCCGGAGTTTCTTGGGCTTATGTACGTATTACCGGAAATTCGTGAAAAATTTCTCAACGATTGCCAGACCACTCCATAAGCTGACCGAGGCAAAACAGAAATTCATTTGGACGGTTGATTGTAACAACGCCTTTAACAAGCTTAAGGACTCACTAACATCTGCTCCAATCCTGGCATATCCTGAAATTGGGAAACAATTTATTCTGGATACGGATGCAAGTCATGAGTGTATTGGGGCTGTATTGTCTCAAGAGATAGATGGTCAGGAGCGTGTCATCGCCTATTTTAGCAAGTGTCTGTCCAAACCAGAAATAAATTATTGTGTGACCAGGAAGGAACTGCTCGCTATCGTAAAAGCCGTGGAGCACTTTCATCCTTACCTCTAAGGTCGAAGATTCCTGCTGCGAACAGATCATGCCTCATTGACCTGGCTGCTGAATTTTAAAAATTCAGAAGGCCAAATAGCTAGGTGGATACAGAGACTACAGGAGTATGACGTAGAAATTCGCCACAGAAAGGATCAGCACATGGAAATGCAGACGCCCTTTCGATACAATAGACCACCAAGTTACAGCGCCATCAACATCGGCATTGGACCCATGGAGTGATGAGAGCGTCCGAAAAGATCAACTGGCTGATCCTGAAATAAAACCAATCATAGAATTCAAAGAGTCGTCTAACGAAAAGCCCAGCTGGCAATACATTGCCCCTTTCCATCCTACAACGAAGCATTACTGGGCTTTTTGGGACTCTCTCCATCTGAGAAATGGTGTTTTATATCGAAAATGGGAGTCTGACGACGGAAAAACATTCAGGTGGCAATTCCTACTCCCAAAGACAAGAGCTTCAACTGTACTTAAGGAACTTCATGGCAGTCCAACTGGAAGTCATTTTAGTGTTATGAAGACCTTACAAAAAGCTCGTGAGCGCTTCTACTGGAACAATGTGCGAATTGACGTCGAAAAGTGTTGTAGCACATGTGATCCCTGTGCTGCTCGCAAAGGTCCCAGAAAACGCACTAGAGGAAGACTGCAGCTATATAATGTGGGAGAGCCTTTCGAACGAATAGCTTTTGACATCCTAGGTCCACTTCCGAGATCGTCAGATGGCAACAACAACATCCTGGTTGTCATGGATTACTTTACTAAGTGGCCTGAAACCTATCCTATTCCCGACCAAGAGGCCTCAACTGTTGCAGAGGTTTTAGTTCAACACTGGATCTCATGATTCGGGGTCCCTCTGCAACTGCACTCCGATCAAGGGAGAAACTTCGATTCGGCAGTTTGCAAGAGACTGTGTGAAATACTTGCCATCGACAAAACCAGGACAACAGCTTTAAATCCTCAGTCTGACGGCATGGTAGAGAGGTTCAATCGAATCATCCTGAACAGCCTCTCTCTCCTGGTATCCAGTAATCAACAGGACTGGGACAAGAAATTGTCAATTTTCCTGTTTGCCTACAGGAGTGTCGTTCATGAGACCACTGGTTATTCCCCATTCCAGATGCTCTTCGGACGAGATCTTCGTCTGCCTCCTGCAGATCGTCTGTTCAGCCGGCCACCAGATGCACCCTTGGCGCCTGAGGAGTATATTGAGAAACTCCAGGCACGGATGGAGAAAATGCATCATCTGGCTAGGGAAAGAATCGGCATGGCTTCCGAGAAGATGAAGACTCGATACGACGCAAGAGCAACCGGACACGACTTCCACGAAGGTGACAAAGTGTGGTTATGGAATCCGAAACGTCGCAAAGGACTCTCTCCGAAGCTGCAGACCAACTGGGAAGGTCCTTACACAGTCCTAAGAAGACTGAATGACGTTATGGTGCGGATGCAGAAATCACCACACTCAAAAACAAAGGTAATACATTAGAATAGGCTAGCCCCTTATCTTGGCCAAGATGAAAAATATCCTTAAGTTCAGACCATGGTCATTAATTATTTTGTAAATAATGTAAATTATTTCTTTCTTTTCTAATTCCTTAGTTTTATTTTAATATTGGAATTTATGTTTACATCTCTTCATGTGCTTTTAATTTATTTGTATTGTATATGCTGTGAAATACATTTGTTACTTTATATGTGATTATTATGTGAGTAGTTTGCCTGTAAATAAATGCCTCTTACTCAAGGATTGTACTGCCCGGGACGTGCAGTCTTTGAGGAGGGGGTAGTGTTACGAATTTTGTGTAAATAGTGTAAATAGTTTGTATTTGAATATTTAATGTATTTATATTACTCTATGTTATATTTATTTCATGTTAGAATTTTACTATTCACAAGCAATGCCACCTCTTACCTTATAATGGCGATTCAATGAGAATTTGGCGAAATCTTGGTGGTAGAGCCAAGTTGGCATCCTTTTTAGTGACCATTTTGGCGTCATTGGTGACCATGTTGGCGAGTTCGGAACTCTCTGGAATCTTCTAGAAAGTAGTAGATCTATCCACTAGTGTCACGTCCAACGACACGAGTGGTTATATTTGTGGAAGTTCCTATCGCGCCTATAAAAACGATGCTCGCCGATACGGCGAAGAGTCTTGATTAAGCTAGCGAGTAGTGAGGATTGTTCTAACTAGCGATTAGCTCGGCTGTGCTTGTGAATAATCTTTACTTATGTGTATTTTTAAACACTAGTGATTGTGTTTTAATTGCTGTTGAAGGTGTGAAGACCTCCGGATATTTACCCTGTGAATATTGCCGCTGAATCCTGTATTTAAAGGAATAGATTTTCGATAATAAATTCACATCGCTCTTAAAGAACTGTTTATGATTGTGTTATATTTGTGATTGTTTTTGCATAAAATCCTCGAATCCGGATCTACGTAACAATATATATATATATATATATATATTATATATATATATATATATATATATATTTCTATCATAATTTATTAACTTACTTTATGTGGTATTGATATTACTCTGTAGTATTTGGCAGGAAACATAACTAGTTGCTATACTCACGAAATAAGTCTTACAATCTATTTTATTTTGCATCGACTTTAAATCTATAACTGTGAATCCTAGTAGGCTATAATTTTATCGTTATATTTTAATAGTATAGTGATTTTATTTGTAATATTTAAATTTCTCCTAGTATTGTTCTTTCCTTTACCTTTGGCACAATTTATGGGCAAATTACAGGTGAAGGTTGGCTAGCCCTAAAACTTGTTTAAACCTGCAATCTTGGTTCCTAAGGCCAGGAGTTTGTTATTGTGCTACTGTGCTTGATATTTCCTATCTTGAATAGTTATACTTACAGTCCTTGGCCAAATTATTAGACACACTCATTTTTTCTTATAATTAATTGTCTTATATAAGTTTATATGCAATACTTTCTCATTTAAACATAGATCAAATAGATTTTTAATGAGGAAATTTATTATATATTTTGTATTTGTATTTATTTCTTACACATGGCAACACAAAGTTAATAAATTCTCACACGAACGTAAACAAGTCTAAACCTGCTCGAGTCGCGTTCCCACATGCTTCAGTTGCGGACGTGTTTGTGTGGTTAATTTGCTTTGTTTGTTAATTTATCAGTTTTATATTACGCAGTTATTTCTTTATTTCGTGTGTGGCGTTTAAATAATCAGTTTGTACACTTTCAGCATAAGGTAAAAAAGGCGATCTTTCACCATGTCAGAAAGCAGAAGTAAAGGCCCTCGTGAATGCAAAATTGTTTTCAAATCGCGAAATATCACGAAGGTTGAAAGTTTCTGAAGCTGGTGTACGACGCATAAAGAAGAAAATTGAGTCAGGGGAAGAATTGAGCTCCAAAAGTACGAAAAATTGCGGCAGAAAGCCTATCCCCCCCCGAATGTCAGAGAGATCTTTAAAGAAAATTGGCATTGAAAACAGATTTGCTACCACAAAAGTGATAAAATCGCAACTCCAAGATATTTATGTTGGCGCAGCTTGGCCAAAGTTGGCCCTTGCGCCACTAAACCCCACATTCAATTCAATCCAAGATATTAATGTGAATGCTTCTGAACGCACTGTTCGAAGAAAATTAAAAGATTTAAATTTTAAGACCTGCTGCCCTGCCAGGAAGCCCATGTTTAACCCCTGCAATGAAAGAAAAGCATCTGAATTTGGTCTAACAGTGGCGTGATAAAGATGTGGACTTCTGGAGATCGGTATGTTGTTATAATTTATTCACAAACAAAGTGTTTAACCATTTTCTATGATTACAAAAGGAACAGCAAAGATTTTTATTTATTATATTATTTTTATTTTTGAAAGGTCTGCTTCAGTGATGAAAGCACATTTGAAATTTTGCAGAACAAAGTTCAGTTTGTGCATCGTCGTCGTGGAGAAAAGTTTCATTCTGACTGTGTTGTTCAGACTGTGAAACACCCTACTAAAATAATGATTTGGTCAGTCATCAGCGACAAGGGTACTGGACGTCTGTACGTGGTTAAAGGTATGATACGGCAAGACCAGTACAAAGATGTTTTGCAAAATCACTTGATTCCACAGCTGGAAGAATAGTTTTCAAATGGAGAACCATACATTTTTATGCAAGATGGAGCTCCCTGCCATACAGCTCGGTCTATCAAAGCGTTTTTTGGCAGAACAAAATATCCCTTTGTAGAATTGGCCGGGTAATAGCTCTGATATGAACACAATCGAAAATGTTTGGGAGTTAATGAAAAGAGAAGTGGCTAAAGATGTGATTACAAATAAAACGCTGCTCTTAGAAAGAATAATTCACGTGTGGAATCATCATCATCATCCTCAAATGCAGGAGACAGTACAGTCTTGTATTGATAGCATGCCGCGCAGAATTAAAGCTCTCATAGAGGCTAAAGGTGGCCCAACAAAATATTAATATTTAATTAATATTTTGTTGTAATTTTTGTTTTTATTAATATTTAATTATATTTGTTTCTGTTTATACTTTCAGGAGTCAATAAATACATATTTTTTCTTTAATGATGATGTTTTATTTGTGATAATAATAGATTATTAAATTGACAACCAAAAAACATACACTTTATCTCATAAATACAAAAAACCTATAGAGTATCACCTGATAATATTTTTCATAAAATCTTATAGTGCGTCTAATAATTTGTCCAGGGACTGTAGGTTCTATAGCTATCTGTAGATATATTTATGGATTATATATGTATGTATATACATATATAGTTATGGTGCCTTTTTGTTCCTTATTCAAGTTTTACAGGTGTGTATTTTTCTTTTTAAAATATAATTGTTTGCTTTGGGCGGCATTTTCCATTTTTGTCCGGGGTGACAAATTTGCTAGAGCCGGCTCTGATACCCATACTGAAGCCTAATTGGAGGCTTGTATAACGAAGTTGCTCGTACGCGACCTGATATTTCGCATGCTGTAAAACTGTTTTCCCAGTTTCAGAACGATCCTGATCTTCAACATTGGACAGGACTATTGAAGTCTTTGGGTTACGTATATTCTACAAAGAATCATCAATTCGACATCACTCACATCGCTTGATATTCGATCCTACTAAGATGCTGCCAATATGGATAACCGATTTAGTCAATCCGTGGATTCATAGTTTTCGCTGATAGATCACCGGTATCATGGAAAACTGCCAAAGAAAATGTCCCACTTTATCATCAATGGAGTCCAAATTTATCAGAAAATGGAGTGTGGAGGGATGAACTTTTTCCGCAACCCAGTTTCATTGCACTTTAATAAATGATAAGGAGGCAGAGCTATAGCTTCCTCAAATTCTTCTATTGAAAACTCCGGCGCAAAACATATTGAAGTGCAAGTTTACTTTATTAGAGATTTGTTAGATAAAACCCTTTTTAATTTGAAAAATGTTCACAGTAAATGTAATTTAGAGGACATATATATGGGAAAATGACTACAACCTAAGGATGATAAATGCTTTATTTAACAAGATGAAGGATGAAATATCAAAATTATACTAAACAGCAAAGGAGAACGTCTTTCTCCTACGTCTAAAGCTTAGCGTCCCTAACGTCCGTCTGTGTATTTTCCCGTGTGTCCTTTAGTCGGACATTCCTGACAGTGTGTGACGTCAGTGTGGACTGCTCCACCCTAAGCAACAGAGGGAGGGGTTGTCACATTGCCCATATCCAACCCTACATCGGCCATCATGACCGGGGAGGCGACCTCGCCTGATTATATACAATGATAAAATGGTACATATACATAGTAATGAAATATTAAAAATGTACGCAGTTACACAGTAGATGAAAGAATTATACACAACACAAAATATCATCAAAGAAAAAAGTACAAAAATACTGAAGAATGAACAAATTTAAAGTAATATCTCGTAAATAGAAAAAATTTCATACATTACCAATGGGGTAAAACAAATTATGTTAACGATACAAATAAGATCAAGGCTAAAATAAGAATCTGGAATAAGGAACAGGAACATATTGAAGCAAGATGCTCCTACTTCTAAACACTTAAATTTGTACTAAAATGAAATAAGAAAATGTTAGAGTCATTCAATAAAAATGGAATCAAAAATAAATAAATAGATAAAAAGTCTGTTGTTAATGTCCATAACGAAAGTCTTTCACAGGAAGAAAAATTGTGAACAGTTTTTAATGGAGAAATCAAGTAGAGTTAGTTTGGTTTGGCCAGAGTTTCATGAATTCTGCACAAGTAGACGTTTTTGATGGTCCGTCGACAAAATCACACTTTCCTACGTCATAAAGTGTCATTGTGCTTGACTTTTGTAACTTTGTATGGTCCGAGGTATTTTTGCTTAAGTTTCAAGCCTGGACCAAACTGAGTGCATTTAATTGCTACTAGGTCATGTAGTTGATATTTATGAGTCTGCGCCGGAGATTGTACGTGCGGCGATTCTCATCTTGAACTTCGTAGATTTGCTTTTTGGCATCTTGACGGAGAGCATCACGTTGATCTTGGAATTGAGCTGTAATTTCATCGTTAAGAAGTTCGACAATCTCAATGTCCTGGCAAGACTTCATCTTGGTGCCGAAAAGAAGCTCAAATGGAGTCATCTTGTTGCTTCTTTGAAAAGTTGAGTTCAGGATTTCTTGCAGGTGGGGTACGTGAGAGTACCATTTCTCAGCATCGTCGACAGAAAGTTTTGACCGCAGAGCAATGATGGTGGAATTTTGTTTTTCAATTTGGCCATTAGATCTTGGGAGACCAGTTGTAATGGAGATATGAAGGATGTTTTGCTTTTTACAGTAATATATCTTCAAATGCGGAGGAAGTAAATGCGGATCCTTTATCAGTGATAATCCTAGCGGGGTTTCCGAAGACATGTCTTTAGTTTTCTAATCGATTTATGGCTTCTGCAGCGTCCGTAGATCTAGTGGAATACAGCCATGTAAATTTACTGAATGCATCAATCACTGCAAAAATCTGCTTATATTTCTTAGAAGTTGTCGCTAGGGGACCCAAATGATCTAGATGAAATGTATGGAGTGGTACATCGTTTTTTTCTATCGGGTTAAGCGTGCCATCTTGTTTACCACGTTTCCGGTTTGTGAGAAGGCATGTAACACAGTTTTGAATGCATTTTTCTACTTTGTCTTTAAGTCGTGGGATGTAAAAGTCTTTGCTAACTAAATCTTGTGTGCGTAGAACAGCAAAATGGCCACGTTCATGTGCAGTTTTAATGATGTTAGCCTGCATTTCGTCAGGTACCACTAGTAAATCGGTGCCATTGACTGTTTTGTACAGAAGTTTGTTGTTTACGATATAGTTATCATGCGGCGTTGTTTCTAGAAGCGTCTTTATCGCTGTTATTTGGTCATCAGCCTGTTGTGCTTTGAGAAATTGAAGATGGACAGTATTTTGGATTAGCATACAATGTGGAGGTCGACTGAGAGCATCCACATGAGCCATATTTGAGCCTGTACTGTGTTCTATTGTATAGTTAAATTCTTGGAGATAAAGTGCCCATCTGGCTATCCTGGGGTTAAGCTCTTTTTTACTTAGTGTTTTGACGAGAGCGTCACAGTCAGTAATAATTTTGAATGATGTTCCTAGTACATAGATGCGAAACTTTTTAAGTGCTTCGACCACTGCAAGGACTTCTAGTTTAAAACTAGTGTACTTCCTTTCATGGTCTGATGTCTTTTTTGACATGTAGAATACAGGGTGAAACTGGTTGTCATGTATGGATTTTTGGAGTAGGACTACACCCAAACCATCGATTGATGCGTCAGTGTGAATCTCAGTGGGATAATTTTGGTTAAAAATACTTAAAACGGGTTGTTGGGAAAGTAAGTATTTTAATTTTTGAAATGCTGTTTGTTGTTCAGCATAAAATTGGAAAAGGGAGTCTTTACGAAGGAGGTCACTCAAAGGTTTTGCTATGATCGAATATGAGGGTAAAAACTTTCTAAAATAGCCAGTAAGACCTAGAAATCGGCGAACGTCTTTAATATTTTTAAGATCAGGATAATTAACAACAGCTTTAGTTTTTGAAGGGGAAGGAAACTGTCTACCGTTTTCTATAATATGCCAAGAAACTCAATTGTATTATGTAAAAATTTACATTTTTAAAAAATTATTTCAAGTCCGTAATCACATAAGCTACCTCTAGAACAATTTTTAGATATTCAAGGGCTTGGGACTCATTAGCAGCGGGAATAACGACATCATCCATATATGGGAGAACAATACTTTTCGAAATCAGATGTCGGAAAATGGCATTTATGTACCGCATAAAGGTGGAAGGATAAGTACTTAATCCAAAAGGCATTCGTCTAAATTGATACTGACCATTGTGAGTAACAAAACTAGTAAATTTACGGCTCCTTTCATTTACCGCGACATGGAAAAATCCATTTTTTAGATCTAGAGTAGTAAATATTTTAGCATTTTGGAGACAATCTAAAATATCATCAATTAAAGGAAGAGGATAGTTATCTTTAATAAGCTTGCGATTTAAGCGCCTATAATGAATGCAAACTCTTGATTTCCCGTCTTTTTTCTTTACTGCCACAACTTGACTACAGTCGGTCGAAAAAATAGCTGAGCACCGTGAACCCTTTCAAAAAATGATTGGAAATGGAAAACGACCTTTTTTGAAATGACCTTTGTTGAAACCCTCTAACTTGAAATTAATCATGAAAAGCACCTCACTTGAAATTAATCATGAAAACTGTCTCATTTGAAACCATCTCATTTGAAATTAATCATGAAAACTGTCTCATTTGAAATTAATCATGAAACCATCTCATTTGAAATTAATCATGAAACCATCTCATTTGAACTTAATCATGAAAACTGTCTCATTTGAAATTAATCATGAAAACTGTCTCATTTGAAATTAATCATGAAAACTGTCTCATTTTAAATTAATCATGAAACCATCTCATTTGAAATTAATCATGAGACCATCTCATTTGAAATTAATCATGAAAACTGTCTCATTTGAAATTAATCATGAAAACTGTCTCATTTGAAACCATCTCATTTGAATTGAAAATCATCTCATTTTAAATCCTCTCATTTGAAACGAAAACCCTCTCCTTTGAAACCCTCTCGCTTGAATCAATCTCCACACCGTACTTTTTGTCCCCCCCCCTTTTTTCGTTTCCGACGACTCTTTTTATATGACTCTCTTGTCCATTTTGCACCTACTTTTTATCCAAACCATGCATTTAACGTTTCCATCCCCAAGAAAATTTCAAACGGTTCTTTTTTGTATAAATCGTGTCTATTTTCACCCGTTTTTATACCCCAACGTTGTTTTTAGGGTCTCGATACATGTATGAAGCAAAGTATGCAAAAGAGCACTTGATAATGAATAACACAAAATTTTTCAAATTTCCCACAAAAAGATTTTTCAGGGCCAAGAGAAAATTTTTCATTCCACCCCAGAGCGACGATTGAGATAGGGGTCATCCACAAATGAAATGCTGGACAGGTCAAATGAAGCAGAGTTCTCCCAAAAATAATTTTAACACGGGGGTCAAATGACATGCTGGACAGGTCAAATGAAATGCTGGACCGGTCAAATAACATGCAGGACATGAAATGAAATGTTTTGGTGAGAGGGCTACCTCATTCCAATCGTGGTGACGATTCACAGGTAATTTGATGCATCTAGGGGGGGGCACCTCATTCCAATCTTGTTGACGATTCACAGTGATGCATCTAGGTGAGAAGGCTTCCAATCTTGGAAACGATTCACAGTGATGCATCTAGATGAGAAGGGACGATTCACACAGGTTCCAATCTTGGTGTATGAATGGACCCGAAAAAAGAGGGGGGAACTGCCCCCTATTTTTGGTCTTGAAGATTTTTGCTAAAAAATATTTACTGTTAAGTCTGCCAGAATTTGAGATGGAAACAAGACTCCAAATCCTGACAGTCTTAACAATAAACATTTAGCCATTCATAAGCATTCCGAGGTATAACTGCTGGCCTTTTATACTCTAATGAGGTCACGTGAAACAATTTCTATTGGCTGGTCCTTCCAACGTTGTCTTGAAACACCGAGTCGACTCGATTGGCCCAGAAAGATTATTCAGCATATATGAGCGCACATTAGCTGAGCGATCCAAACTTGGTATACCCGAAAAAAGGGGGACCGTGTCAACTCGACTCGATCCCCCTTTTTCCGGGTCCAATTTTTTTTACAAAATTGAAACGCCAAAGTTGGGTTAAAAAAAAGAGTGTAAGGATACTCTGACTCGATCCGACCCAGATTTCCAAATACGACAGTGGTGGTCCAACAAGTGTTGTACCGAAATCATTCTGACAAAAAAATGAGACTTATTCATTATTTATTGAAAAAATATATACAATGAGCTACAGGCAACTATTGACATACATGGGTTGGATGGCTCCGATAGATTATTGACCGATAGAACTATTGACAGACAGATCCATGGGTTGGATGGGTTTAAATCCGATAGATTTTTTGACACAAGAGTTTAGTCTGGGCATGGTCAAGTCCATAGGCACCCTTTCAAATTCATCCAGGAAGGAGAAGAGATCTATATCAAAAATAGAGGGTACCGTGTGAAGCAGCTGGAAATCTTGGGGTCCAAATACGAACGACATGAGCTGGTCGAATGCATCTGTCGACTCCAAAGGGTCCAAAGTGTCGAGCTCTGGGAGAAGCTGCATAGGTTCTGAAAGACTCTACACAGGTGGAATCTGCACAGGTGACTGTGGGACTTGTGACACTGGAGTCTGCACAGGTTCTGATACATGTAGAATCTGCACAGGTTCTGATACATGTAGAATCTGCATAGGTGGCCGTGGGACTTGTGGCACTGGAATCTGCACAGGTTCTGATACATGTAGAATCTGCATAGGTGGCCGTGGGACTTGTGGCACTGGAATCTGCACAGGTTCTGGAACATCTGGAATCTGCACAGGTTCTGATACATGTAGAATGTTCATAGGTTCTGGGAGAATCTGCATAGGTGGCTGTGGGACTTGTGACACTGGAATCTGCACATGTTGTGGAACATCTGGAATATGCACAAGTGGAATCTGCACAGGTGGCTCTAGGACTTGTGACACTGGAATCTGCACAGGTGATTGTGGGACAAGTGGAATCTGCACAGGTGGCTCTAGGACATCTGGAATCTGCACAGGTGGTTGTGGAATCTGCACAGGGGCCATCGGTAGCTCAGATCGTCTAGACACACGTCTCATGACGGGAGTGATGCGCACTTTGGATCGTTTCTTGGAGAAAGGTAGAGATTTTTCCTCCAAAGGTCGCTTTTCGGCCGGTACATGAATCGGGGTAGGTGGAGGTAGCTTGTAAGGAGTTTGATTAAACTGTTTCAATTTCCGGAAATCTCCCACGTGGAATCCCTTCTGACTGCGCAGGGGGAGAAGGGATTCGGGGATAATGTCCAAACCAAAGGCGGTTTTTTTAACCGTCAACACAATGCAGTTTGTTCCAGCCGGGATCAGATACGCCGTGTGGGGCTCCAAGATGGTTCGATGGTAGAGCATTTGGTCATGGGGCTCAAACCTTCTCCGAATCACATTGGGTTGGGCTCGGCACTTGAGACTGGAGGCTGGCAATTCATAGATCAACATGGGTACATGCGTCGTGTGAATCAAGTGAATCTCTCTGGATTTCACCGTTCGCAAGCCAAAGGTAAAGTCCTTTTTGGCAAAAAAATATGTTGTTGTAAATGTAAACCATCCTCTTGTCGGTATTTTTGAGCAGTCTGTCTGGATTTCTCACATCACGTCGTTGGGTTTAAATTCATTGACATGCTTTGCCTCCATAACGGCCCGTTTGAAATTGTCCAACCACGTCTTTTTTTGATGCCAATGGTCTTTACAAAAGAGAACAAACACCCGTTTGGCGGTGGGCTCTTGGTAGATGATGCCAGCTCGGACTTCGCCCTGCCGAGCAGCATATTCCAATGCATCGGGTTTATCGGGCAGCGTCACGGGCACCACCGTGGTAGAAAGGTGCTCGGGGAAGGCATCAATCGGGTTCATGACGAATGAAAAGTATTTAAAGCACCTCTCGCTTTTATACATATCAAACAGGATGCGATTCAACAAGGATTGCAAAAGGAAGCCGTGGCGTCTTTAAATGCATCCGTCACAGTACCAACATTGATGGACGATCCAAGGCAAAATGGATGAGCGGTCAAACCTTGAGTGCGGAAAAATTCTTGGGACAGACGTGAAGAGTAAAAAGAGTTTTAAACTATACTACCGTCACAGTACCAACATGGATGGACGATCCAAGGCACCATGGATGAGCGGTTAAATCTTGAGTGTGGAAAAAACTCTTGGGACAGACGTGAAGAGTAAAAGTTTTAAACTATACTACGTCACAGTAGCAACATTGATGGACGATCCAAGGCACCATGGATGAGCGGTCAAACCTTGAGTGTGGAAAAAGTCTTAAGACAATCATTGACATGAAGAGTAAAAGTTTTAAACTATACTAAAAAAAAATATTTTTTTTTAGTGAAACCTTTCATCTTTTCTTCCAGAGTCCTTTTTAAATTTTCTTACATTTCATTCTTTCAATTTTCGACCATGATGGCGAGACAACTCTTGTGCTTCCCAATACGCTTTGGAAGCCAACCTTGGCGTCTAGAGCAGCCCCAAAAAATGGGAGAACTGGTCCAGAGCTATGCTCCTTTCCAGTTCTCCCATTTTTCTGGGGCTCATCACGGAGGATCTGGAGCCCACCGCCAAACGGGTGTTTGTTCTCTTTTGTAAAGACCATTGGCATAAAAAAAAGACGTGGTTGGACAATTTCAAACGGGCCGTTATGGAGGCAAAGCATGTCAATGAATTTAGACTCAACGACGTGATGTGAGAACTCCAGACAGAGTGCTCAAAAATACCGACAAGAGGATGGATTACATTTACAACAACATATTTTTTTGCCAAAAAAGACTTTACCTTTGGCTTGCGAATGGTGAAATCCGGAGAGATTCACTTGATTCAAACGACGCATGTACCCATGTTGATCTATGAATTGCCAGCCTCCAGTCTCAAGTGCCGAGCCCAACCCAATGTGATTCGGAGAAGTTTTGAGCCCCATGACCAAATGCTCTACCATCGAACCATCTTGGAGTCCCACACGGCGTATCCGATCCCGGCTGGAACAAACTACATTGTGTTGACGGTTAAAAAAACCGCCTTTGGTTTGGACATTATCCCCGAATCCCTTCTCCCCCTGCTCAGTCAGAAGGGATTCCATGTGGGAGATTTTCCGGAAATTGAAAAAGTTTAATCAACTCCTTACAAGCTACCTCCACCTACCCCGATTCATGTACCGGCCGAAAAGCGACCTTTGGAGGAAAAGGCTCTACCTTTCTCCAAGAAACGATCCAAAGCGCGCATCACTCCCGTCATGAGACGTGTGTCTAGACGATCTCAGCTACCGATGGCCCCTGTGCAGATTCCACAACCAACTGTGCAGATTCCAGATGTCCTAGAGCCACCTGTGCAGATTCCACAAACACCTGTGCAGATTCCAGATGTCCTAGAGCCACCTGTGCAGATTCCATTTGTGCATATTCCAGATGTTCCAGAACCTGTGCAGATTCCAGTGTCACAAGTCCCACAGCCACCTATGCAGATTCTACATGTATCAGAACCTGTGCAGATTCCAGTGTCACAAGTCCCACAGTCACCTGTGCAGATTCCACCTGTGTAGAGTCTTTCAGAACCTATGCAGCTTCTCCCAGAGCTCGACATTTTGGACCCTTTGGAGTCGACAGATGCATTCGACCAGCTCATTTCGTTCGTATTTGGACCCCAAGAACTCCAGCTGCTTCACACGGTACCCTCTATTTTTGATATAGATCTCTTCTCCTTCCTGGATGAATTTGAAAGGGTGCCTATGGACTTGACCATGCCCAGACTAAACTCTTGTGTCAAAAAATCTATCGGATTTAAACCCATCCAACCCATGGATCTGTCTGTCAATAGTTCTATCGGTCAATAATCTATCGGAGCCATCCAACCCATGTATGTCAATAGTTGCCTGTAGCTCATTGTATATATTTTTTCAATAAATAATGAATAAGTCTCATTTTTTTGTCAGAATGATTTCGGTACAACACTTGTTGGACCACCACTGTCGTATTTGGAAATCTGGGTCGGATCGAGTCAGAGTATCCTTACACTCTTTTTTTTTAACCCAACTTTGGCGTTTCAATTTTGTAAAAATTGGACCCGGAAAAAGGGGATCGAGTCTAGTTGACTCGGTCCCCATTTTTCGGGTATACCAAGTTTGATCGCTCAGCTAATGTGCGCTCATTTATGCTGAATAATCTTTCTGGGCCAATCGAGTCGACTCGGTGTTTCAAGACAACGTTGGAAGGACCAGCCAATAGAAATTGTTTCACGTGACCTCATTAGAGTATAAAAGGCCAGCAGTTATACCTCGGAATGCTTTTGAATGGCTAAATGTTTATTGTTAAGACTGTCAGGATTTGGAGTCTTGTTTCCATCTCAAATTCTGGCAGTCTTAACAGTAAATGTTTTTTAGCAAAAATCTTCAAGACCGAAAATAGGGGGCAGTTCCCCCCTCTTTTTTCGGGTCCATTCATACACCAAGATTGGAACCTGTGAATCGTCCCTTCTCATCTAGATGCATCACTGTGAATCGTCACCAAGATTGGAATGAGGTGGCCCTCTCACCAAAACATTTAATTTGACATGTCCAGCATGTCCTTTGACATGTCCAGCATTTCATTTGACCTGTCCAGCATGTCATTTGACCCCGTGTTAAAATTATTTTTGGGAGACCTCTGCTTCATTTGACCTGTCCAGCATGTCATTTGACCCCCGTGTTAAAATTATTTTTGGGAGACCTCTGCTTCATTTGACCTGTCCAGCATTTCATTTGTGGATGACCCCTATCTCAATCGTCGCTCTGGGGTGGAATGAAAAATTTTCTCTTGGCCCTGAAAAATCTTTTTGTGGGAAATTTGAAATATTTTGTGTTATTCATTATCAAGTGCTCTTTTGCATACTTTGCTTCATACATGTATCGAGACCCTAAAAACAACGTTGGGGTATAAAAACGGGTGAAAATAGACACGATTCATACAAAAAAGAACCGTTTGAAATTTTCTTGGGGATGGAAACGTTAAATGCATGGTTTGGATAAAAAGTAGGTGCAAAATGGACAAGAGAGTCATATAAAAAGAGTCGTCGGAAACGAAAAAGGGGGTGGGCAAAAATACGGTGTTGAGATTGATTCAAGCGAGACGGTTTCAAAGGAGAGGGTTTTCGTTTTAAATGAGAGGATTTAAAATGAGATGATTTTCAATTCAAATGAGACAGTTTTCATGATTAATTTCAAATGAGACAGTTTTCATGATTAATTTCAAATGAGACAGTTTTCATGATTAATTTCAAATGAGACAATTTTCATGATTAATTTCAAATGAGATGGTTTCAAATGAGACAGTTTTCATGATTAATTTCAAGTGAGGTGCTTTTCATGATTAATTTCAAGTGAGAATGTATCAACCTTTCAAAAAAGGTCGTTTTCCATTTCCAATCATTTTTTGAAAGGGTCAGCTTTTTTTTTGACCGACTGTAGCGTAAGGGGATGAACACGGCTCTCACACACAACAATTCTATTTTTAACCCATTCATCAACTTGAGCGTCCACTATATCTCGTTCAGCAAATGGCAAACGCCGGGGCTTATGAAATATCGGTTCGTCGTCGGTGAGAGCGATATCAAGCTCAATGTTTACAGTTTTTGTTTTTTTAGGCGTGTATGTCGATAGCAGTTGTTCGACTTCAGCTCGATTATGTTGAGAAACATTTGGACCGATATCAAAAGTGGGTGAACCGTCAGAAATCGTCATAATAAAATTTTCATTTGCATTATCAGAGGGCCTTAAAATTTGTGCAAACTTTACGCCGGTAGGCGATATATTTAGATGAGCTTGTTTAATTACGTCACAACCGATTATAAGTTCATAATTGGTACAAGAATTTGGTACAACAGAAATAGTAACAGGAAAAATTTGATCATCGATAGTAATTTCAGAGTCAAAAGTTCCTATCACATTAATTCGTGAAAAACCAAAACCTGTTAATAAAGTGTTGGTTTGTTTCAGTGGCGGTACATCTATATTTATGTAAGTAGAATTTCTTAATAGTGTTAAATTGCTGCCTGTGTCTACTAACCCGTTAAGTTTACGGCCAAAATTTGTTACGTCTTTACACATATTAATAGGAGAAGGCAAATTATGCACAGCATTTACACCAGAAGGTGGTGTAGAAGTGTTATTTAAATTAGCTCGTCGGCATTCAAATGATTTGTGACCATAAAGATTACATGAGTGGCATCTGGGGCCACGTGAATGATTAGGACAAGATTTTGATAGGTGACCTATATCATTACAATTAAAACAACGTTGGGGATTTTTAGCTGCGTCGGAAACGTTAAATTTTGTGGGTTTTCTTTGGAAGCTTTGTTGTTTAAAATCGCGTCCTCGGCTTTCATATGAATGACGAAAATTCGGTGAATTAGAGTTATGTATTCCCATGTTTTTAATGACAGTTTCATAGGTACGTAATTTCTGGTTAAATTCGGAAAATGAGGTTGCACCATAGAGGATTATTTTATCTGAACGAGGCCCATCAATTCCATTAATGACGTACTGGATAATTGATGCTTCGTCAATTTTTGAATCACATCTATTTGCTAATTCACGCATGGAATTAAAATATTGCATTAAAGTCTCGGTTTTATACATTTTTCTTTTTTCTAATTCGCGGTGAATTTCTATTGAAGTAACTGAGAATCCACAAATTCTTCAATTAACCCTCTAACCGGATAGCACGGAAAATTCCGTCAGTGTAAAGATGCTTCAAAAATGGACTGCACGGATTTTTCTGCCTTCAAGTAACGTTTTCAAAAGCGGATTAGCCGCACTTTTCTGAAATCCTTTCCCCCTTTTAAGGTTTAACATCTTGAAAGATAATGAGAGACGGAGGAAGCAACACAGCAGGAGTTTTATGGTTTGCAGGGAACCCCGTGTTTTGACCCTAGGGCAATCGTAAAAAATCGAGGGGAAATTTCTTTAGACCCCAGGAAGTGTTAATTTGTTTTACCTCGTTTTTTTAAAGTTTTGTAAAGTCCCAACGCATAAGTAAAATATGTTACAATTCCCTTTTGGTTTCATATTAATTTGAAACTGTAACAAGTTGGGGCGTGTCAGTGCAATCTGCTATTTTATATAGTTAGACAAATTATCTTTTTTTAAGTATATTCTTTCGCTTCATTTTTCTTATTTTAATCAAAGCTTTCAGTTTTTGAAACATGATTATTTTATTATAAGATACCGAAAAAATTAATAAAACACCAAACTCTTTAAAATTTGGAACGTTTTCAATTTTCCAACCACTAAAAATGAATAAATTTAAACTTCATCAAATTATTTGAAACATTTTCTTACACTTTGATAAAAATAATAACGAAAAAAAAAAACTAATTAAGATTTATTAGTTTTTTTTTTTTTTTTTTTTTTTTTAGATTTCAAAGCCTAAGTGTTCAGGGAAGTTTAAGTACAGTGTGTGTGTGCCTGGTTATATATTGTTAAAATACACCGAATTATATTTGAATTTTAAGTGTTTGAACTTCAGTTTACATCAAAGACAACATGAATGAAGATTTTCACACATTTTTTTATAACTTGAATGTTTGAATAAATGGTAATCAAAAATATACGGAAACATTTACAGTAGACATTTATGCATATAAATAAACATAAAAATCAATTTTAAATTAGAGCTATTGAAAAACATTCGAATTATATATTGTTCAAAAATATCTATTTATACAAAATACCTCAACATTTATCTTTTTTAAAGGCTAACTGAATAAGTAATTAAAATCTGGATATTTTTTGAAATCTCGACCTTATAAAGCTAGAAATTTTATGTTAGAAATTCCCCTTGAAATTTCGAAAAAATGCATCGCGCAGTTAAAAATTATTTACCATAAGTTTTAGCAATTGTTTGAGTATAATAAAAATTTCAAATTTTATTATATAGCTTCTTTGGTATCTTTTAATATATTTCGGCCGCGGTAGCCGAGTGGTATAGGTATCGGAACGTGGCTTGCTTTGTCACGAGTTCGAGCCCAGTACCACTAAAGACCCGCCGTGTAGGGCAGCGATACACGTTAAATCTGTCGAGAGCTGAAACGTCCTCCCGTTGGTGTGGTGTGGTAGTTAGGAGAGGGGTGCCAGCTCAGGTGTCGTCCACGTCACTTGACCATGGTTCAAAATTACGTGGTCCGTCGCCAAAAGCCCTCGTGTAGCTGAACAGTGCGACGTAAATATTCAATCATTCAATTAATATATTTCGAAGATTTTTTCATACAATTCAGTTGAAAACCGCATGCTAAGAGCAAAAAATATACTAAAAAAACTGATGAATATACAATTACAATAACTTCTTACATAGAAGCAAAACTGAGAAGCTAAAGCGTAGGAATAAAAAATTTTGAGTATATCTGAAGTAGTTTTCGAAATATTTATTTTAATTTTAGAAAATTTGTGTGCGTTATGTTATACTTAATATTAATTAAATGGTTAAAATAATGTGTTAATATTAGTCATGTAATCGTTTGATGACACATTCATATACTAATAAAAATTATCATGGTCATTGATGCGAATGTCAAGAATTTTGTGTAGTTTTAAATTCAGACATTAAGATATTGATGTAGAAAATATAAAACGACCATCTAAAATACATTAAAAATGCAGTCTGCTATAAAATGATCTTGACAAACAAAATCCGGCATTTTCACTTACTATGGCAGAGCCGGCTTAGTCAGGGGCGATCTGGAAAAACAGAAAGAGAACCGCGGTTTTGATGGATGCCGCTCTAGCTTTTAAAGCTCCCAGGAAAAATTATATATATATATAATTACAAATGCAAAAATAAATCTTGTAATTTTTCATACATTTTTATAACAACGAATTGTGGAATTGGCTTCGAATACATTGTTGTGTTTGACAATATCTAAGGTAACCCCAACCCTACTTTAGATAGATTTGTACTACTTTTTCGTAACCGTATTCCTTTTAAAATTAATTCGTGCAGCCGAAATACACCTTTTGTACCCTTAAAAATTTATGTAAACTATAACGGTTAATTTTAATTTATGCAACTTGTGAAATGTTCATAATTAACCATTTCCGTCTAAACAGTTTACATGAAAAAAAAAGTTTGGACTCCCTCATTCATTAGGGATTTATATAAGATTCTAACATTAAATTTTATTTTTCACCGAATAGGATTGAGTGAAAGTGTATAGTGCTTCCACACCACAGGTCTGGGATTCTATTAACGGGCTGCGCAAGGTCGACTCTGCCTTTCATCCCCACTACATTGGGTCGATAAATGAGTACCAAGCTTGCTTCGGGTCTTAAACACTGAAGGTCTCTCTTCAGACAGACCACCAAATCGGGACATCTGTTCATGTACCTCAGCGTCCAATGGTCACGTGTATTATGATGGGCACAGTAGTTCCTGGCCCTCATGGATTGTTGTGCCACTGAGTTTGAGTCTTAAGTTTGAGGATTACCTCACTTTGGGGATACCTCTTAGATAAACATGTATTACCACTCATTTGCAATTAAACATTTTTCTTTCAATTACGTTTATTTCAGAAGGAAGTTTGATTTTTCAAATGTATTTGCTTAATAACATGTATATTTGTGTATTATATTAAAATTTTGATCAATCCAAAATTACATGTTTTTTGCTCCTCTAAAAGCTTTTAGGATTTTAGAACTGATCTTACAATCCATATACGTTTTATAGTAGTATATTTAAAAATGATAACGACATTTTTACGACTGTGTGAGCTTTTATGCCTCGTTTATAAATGTAAATAATTGCATTCAGCTACAGTTTTTAAAATGTACTGAAATAAGTGGAGGAATAGGATATTTATATGTGTTATGAATATTTTTGACTGCAGTAAGATATATTTATATTTCAGTTTCTTTACAATTTGAATAGAAGTTGTAAGCTATTTTGAGAATAGTTTGATGTTGAGTATAAACCCATAGGCTATTTAATATTGAAAAGTGTTTTACTCTGATACCAGCACACACTAAAATAAGGCTCATTTGCAGTTATATGATCAGCTTCAGTGATATTTACATTTTCAAAAATAGTCTACACGTACGAAAACATTCTTTCACAACCGCACACCACACACATCTCATACTATATCTTTCCTACAGCAGGAAATATTTGTGTATACTGAAAAATTTAATACAGGATAGATTTTCAAGTGTTAAATTTGTTTTTTAAATTTGGTATGAATACATTGTGGAACTGTCGGTTAACTTCACTGAACAAAATTGTTTTAAGTGTACTGTTATGAAAGACAAAATTAATTAGGGAGAACTTTCCTCACAATAGAATTTGTAATGACTGAATTGTGTGAAAATGTAGTTATCGATGTGTGACATTTTTTCTTGTAATAAAAGAAACAGAAAGATAAGAAATTTTACTTGAGTAGAAAATGGTTAGAAGCACTGTCATGCGCATTTGAAGAAGTATATACCCCATTAAAATTAAAAATTATTGACTGAATGTGTGTTATGTCCATCACAAATGCCGATGTAGAAAAGGAATTTTTATTTAATACAAGAAGTTCGAAAAAGAGAACACTTGGAAGGAAAATTTAAATTTTTTCCGAAAAATATTCAGTTAACATAAAAATATCTTTTATATGATTTTAATTAAAATAAATTAAAAGTATTGAAATCCTTTTTTATGCTATTTTAAATTAAAAATATAACTGAATAGAGAAAGATCGGTTTTATTTCATAAATATAATCATCGTATGTAATATTTATTGTGTTATTGTTTAAAAATGAGATAGGGCCTTTGCTCATTTTACCTCATTACTTATTTAAAAAATAGGAAAGTGAGCGCGTTTTCTTACTCTCATATTCAAAAATGAATACAGAATGGTTCTGGTTCAAATCGCAATACCAAAAAAAAATATATATATATTTTAATTTTTAAAAAATGACAGAAAAATAAATTTTCTTTGAAGAAAATATATTAATTTTCAACTTCTAACATACTATTTATTTCATTTTTTCCTCTTTTTTTTTACCTTTCATTTTGTTTTTAATTTTACTGTGACTGAACATATAGGAGAAAGAAACACCGAATTCCACTATGCTTTCAAAGAAGATTGCCCAAGGCAACTTAACAGCTAGCTGTAAACGATTGATCTCTTGGTTCTTACTTTACAAAGCGACCGAACTGGGTCGTAAAATTGTCCCCATTCGACCTCCCAAGTTCTAAAAGGTGGAAAGGAAAGAAGTCTGTTGCATTTTTGAAATGAATCGCAAAATAAGAGTTAAACGCTTTCGGAATAACTTTTCATGAGGAAGGTATCCAGTTAGAGGGTTAAAGCTTTTTTGAATGACTCGTATGTATTTAAATTTCTTTGTGAAAAAAGAAATGATTTAGCAGTTCCACATACTAGACGTTTCGCGAAAATTAATTTTCGAGAAGAACTGATAGCTGGGAATAAATCCGAATTTTCTTCAATATCGCGAAAGAAACTATTTACAGTATAAAAATCTTCACTGGTAAATTTTCTACTAGTCGCCGAGATATCCCGCAATAAAGTCCAAAACTGGGTATTCATCTATATGTAAAAATGGAAGCATCGTTTCAATAGGGAGGAAAAGTATTTTGTGTACAAAGAGATGAAACGTTTTGATGTGCCGGCATGAAAGAATAACCTTGAACGCTGGGTAGGGGTGCGTTGCAGACCAGATGTTGAAAAGGGGAGTGCTGGTCTGTCCCTTCCGATGAAAAATTCCTGTCTAACGTGACTCGTTTTTGAAACTTCAAATTCGCTTTCAGAAAAGGATGTCTCCGAATTATTTAATGTTAGTTGGAATTCATCTAAGTTCTTCAAAGCTTTAAATATACTATTGCATAAATTTTGCTCATTTGTTTCTACGTTTAAATGCAATAAATTAGCGACTGAGATGAAATCAGGCAATGAGAATTCGGTTAAAAATTTTCTTTGTGTTCTTCAACTCTAAACTCTTTAGGGAATGTAGAAAAATTTCTTATTTTATTTTGCGAAGAACGGTCAAATTCGGTGAATCCTAATATAGAATTTAATGTTTTTACAGCACGAGTTGTGTGACGACTTACGCGTCTTTTCTTTAACAAGTCCTTTGGGCCAGAATTAATGGCAACTCTTTTCCAACCAAATCCAAGAAGCGAGAAGTGAAGAGATGCAAATAATATAGGATAAATATAGGATCTTAGAGTAAGCGTGATGGCAATGTAATGGTAGTGTAAAGGAATGTTCGACAATTAACGTGCGTTGTGGTATTGGATGATTATTGAAGTTCGCTGTTCAAAGATTCAAGTTCTACATGTTGTGGATAAACATATTGGTGATCGATTAGAAGTTAATCGTAAAGCTAATTACCACTGTAGATAAAGACAAGTTTATTACAGAATAATATAAGGTAGGATTGATTACTTATTATTATTATATTTGGAGATTAGGTGGTTCAATTATTGAGATTGGTCTGTATTAAATTGTGTGTTGTGTATTACGTCATCGTAGGTTCTCTCATTCATTAATTTATATATTTGTTCAAAGTTTAAGTTGAATATCTTAATAAAGTCATATTAAGATAATGTTTGATTCTAGTTCTTACGATAACCCTACACCTCTAGCTCACGCTGATGCTTCGAGGGATGTATTTCCAAGGGGAGGTACATCCCAATGGCGCCCAACTAAGTTTAATCTATATGACCCCGAGATGAGAAACGCGAGAGGATTTAATGTTTGGCCAGAAGTATATTTTTCTGGGTCGGAGAACGGCACCGAATTTTTGAGGGTATAGATGACCAAATTAAATTACTTGAAATACCCAGTGACTTATCGTGTGCGTATTTAAAAGGTCATCTCATGGGTAGAGCCCTTGATTGGTACCAAATATTCGGATCGACGTTAGTGCAAAATACCGCAACGGACTTCGCACAGCTGAAAGCAGCATTGTCGAAAGCATTCCCTGCTATCCAAAATAAAAAGGAGTTAGAGACCCGATTTTACGCGTCTCAGCAAAGACAGAACCAAGAGCCGACAGATTTTGTTTACGATTTGCTAAAACTACATAAGAAATTAGAACTGGGGATATCTGAGAAAGCCCCTGTAGATCATATTTTCGTTAGACTTGAGCCGCAAGTGCAGGACTATGTAGAGGTCCGTAATCCACAAACCGCGATCCAATTATTAGAAGTATTAGCTAAATTTTAGGAAAGATATTCGTGCAAGGCAACATTGGATTCGAGGAATAGTAATAACGTGGAAGGACGAGGTTGGAATGAGTGTAGGATTTCTAATGTTGGTAACAATCGAGGAAATTGGAGAAATTCTGAAGTGGTACATAGACCAAATAATGGTAGAAATGATTATAGGGGTGGCCATCAGAACAACCGTCAAGGAAATCAGTGGTTCGAGAGCAGGAATAGGTTTCAAAACGATGATCGCAAATTTAACGATAGGGGATATCAATTTAGAAATCGAGGTCAAAATGTCAATTTTAGTAGAGGGGACCAAAGAAATAGGGGTTCGAGTGAAAATTTTAGTCGAGGCAGTAGAAAACAAATGGGACGTTTAAATGTTTTGAAAGTGAATGATATTAAAGGTGATCAGACGCAGTCGATAAATCAGTCACCGATTAAACTTTCAGCAATATGTATGTCTCCGGTAGAACTTCCGTATGTTCCTATTTTATTAGACGAAACTTTTACGAAAGCGTTATGGGGCACTGGAGCGGAGAAGTCATTTATATCGGAAGAGACATACCAAAAATATTTTTTTTATAAACAAGTAAAGAAATCGAGTACTCAGGTGATCACGGCGCAAGGAGCTAACTGTCGAAATATGGGAGTTGCAGAATTAAATATTCGAATACGGGATTTTAAAAAGCCTTGGTTGTTCCATGTGTTAGCAAATTTAGAATACCCATGTATTCTCGGAATAAGACTTCATAGGTGGATCAAAGATCTTTTTGGACGATTCAAGAATCACAGGTTGAAGATATTAAGATAGATGACGGAAATTTGCATGTTGATTTGTCAGAAACTAAGTTAAATGTTGTGGCTAATGTTTTAGATAATAATACAATTGAAAGTATAATAGGAGAAAAAGTTAATTGTGCAATAATCAGAGATTGGGTACTTTCATCACGAGATCAGTTAATAGAAGAACAAAAAACAGACTCAGAATTAGGTCATATCTATAGATATCTAGAAAACCCAAAAGATAGCTCGGTTAATGCGGCAATATGTGAGAATTGGTCTCGCGATTTTAGGCTAGTAGAAGGCTTGTTATTTTATGCGAAATATGCAACGTCATTAGGAGAAATGCGAGTATACATTCCAAAATCTTTAAGGAATGAAATTATGAGAGAATTTCATGACAAGCCATTAGCAGGTCATTTCGGACGTTTTAAAACTTATAAAATAAGGGATGTTTGTTATTTCCCGTATATGAGAAAATGTATTGATCAATATGTCTCTACATGCCATATGTGCCAAATTAATAATTATAAAAACGCGTTACCAGCTGGTCGGTTAATACCAATTGTATCAAATTATCCAAATGAAATAGTTACGTTAGATTTGTTAGGTCCGTACCCCGTGTCGAGAGTAAGACGCAACCGATATGTATTAGTAATTACGGATCATTTCAGCAAGTGGGCTGAAATCATACTCCTTAAAAAAGCCTCTGCTCGAGTTATAGCAGATAATTTTTTTGATAATTATATATCGCGTTTTGGAGCTCCAATAAAATTAATTAGTGATAACCGGCCCCAATTTATTTCCGATATTTTTGAGAATTTAAGTGAGAGAGATTAGGCATAAGGCATGTGAAAACTGTTGTTTATAGACATCAAGCAAATAGAACAGAACGCGTAAATCGCGATCTGGTGCAAATGATTGCAAATTATGTCAATGAGCAACATGACACAAATTCTTACGTGAGTTTGCTTATGCTATTCGTACGGCTGTAAACGAAACAACGGGGAAAACCCCTGCGGAATTATTCATAGGTAGAAAGTTAATTACACCTTTTCAGAAATTAGTGATGGTATCAGACGAAACGGAATTTGCAGTAGGAGATATTGAGAGATTGTTTGAGGAGGCTAGACGAAACACAGAAACTAAACATGAAAATTGGAAGAAATATTATAATAGACGTAGGCGTGATGTGTAAATTAAGGTGAATGATTGGGTTTTGGTAGCGACACATCCTTTCAGTTCAGCAACAAGAAAAGTAGTAGCTAAGTTTAAACCAAAATTTGAAGGTCCGTATAGAGTATTAGATGTTAAGAATAACAACGTAGAGATATGGCAAGCGGGAAAAAGGTTAACGATTAATGTAGATCAGGTTCGAATATATCGTCATAGGAAATGTGACGTGACGGAGATAGGAACAGGTAGTTCAGATAACGGTAGTTTGCGCGATGAATCAAGTGATTTTGACAGAGTACAACGGAGATCAAATGACTCGCGAGATGGTAAAAAGAAAGGGTCAGAAGTAAAGCGTGAGTTGGAGGAAAAATGGTTAAGTTTTAGAAATAATCAGGGAGAGAAACACACAAATAAGACCAATAAGCGCGGACCACTTATCAGATCAATACCTAGTTCTTGGTCTGAGAAAGATAGAATGATTAAAAAGGGTGAAAATCAGGAATTCAGATATAAGAGAGCAAATGAATCTAGGTCAGGAGGACCAGAAAGGAAGGTTCAGAAGGGATCAGAGCATAGAGTGAATAAAAGGGCTTTGTCGTCTAATCACAAAACTAATCATAGTTTGACAAAATACAGAAAGAAGAGCCGAAGGTGACGACAGTGACGACCACCACAAGCGGCTACAACCTTAGACCACAAATTGGAAAAAGAGAAGAGTCCCGACCGACCACAGAGAGGAAGACACAACAAGGAGGACCAAGTCGATCCAGAAAAGGCAGAGAAAGGAACGATAGTCCATAAATCGAGGAGAGAACAAGATCAAGCAACAAGAATGCCAGACGAGGGGATCAACAACGGCAAGACCAGGAGAGGAGAGCAACGTGGACAATGAAATCCTTGTCACTGGAGGTCTTGGTAGGAAACGCCAACTACAAGTCATAAGAACCAGGTTGTATCGTTTCTTATTAAATTCTTTCGAACAAGTGGTCGGAAGAATTTTTGCAATAAAGCCAAGTCACGGTCGGATAATTAAAATTTTAGAAGCCAAGCAAAAGTAAACACTACAATGGGTGTTTTTCTACAAAAGGAAAAAGCTTTTGTCTTGTAAAATTTTTGTATAAATCTGGAGAAAACAACTGTAAAAATACATTTGTTTACTTCTGTTATGACTTCCCTGGGATGCGACAATTCCTTTGGTTGTTTTGTTTATTGAAAAATGTTTGTAATTGTATAATGTATATATATATGTGTTGTTATATTGTTTCATATTAAGGAACATCTGGTTTTGGGAAACTCGGCGTAGATAGCATACTAACATAACGTTTAACCAGCGCTACGCGATTTGAGGGGAAGTTTTTGAAAGAACCAGATGAAAAATATGTATAGAAATTAGTTACAATATAAAAGTGATATGTACTGTATAAAAATTGTGAAATGTGATCATAATGTGTAAAACTTTGTTTTGTTTCAATTGACTTAGGAGATTTTTGTTTCAGGGTGACAGACCCTGAGGTCTATAGGAATTTAAGGAAAAGTTTATGTTTATACAAAGAACAAAGCTAGTGTTTCATGACGGATATGAGAAGCTGTAAAGAAGCAAAATTGTTAGAATTTAAGTAAACATTTAGGTAGAATTAAGTTAGTTAAGAGACGTGTGGGCCTCGTTTTTTTCTACCATTAAAGTCATATATGGTTTTTCCCCCGACTCTGTTACCCAGATGGGACACATCTATTTATTCTGTACATGTGAGAATCTACCGTGATTAAAATGCATGACTTTGAATGTTGGTCTATTTAATTAAGTAAAATTTATTGAAACTGTGGAAATTCAAATTAAGGAGAAATATTAAAAATTAAACTTAAGATGAATAGCAAAAATTAAAATTTAAGTGAAGCATTCGAAATTAACGGTTAGAATAAAATTTAGGCACGTAATTTCTTAAGGGACATTAAGACCCTCGAATAAATCACGTTTTGTTTCTTGGAGGGGGTTGTGACGATTTACGCGTCTTTTCTTTAACAAGTCCTTTGGGCCAGAATTAATGGCAACTCTTTTCCAACCAAATCCAAGAAACGAGAAGTAGAGATGCAAATAATATAGGATAAATATAGGATCTTAGAGTAAGCGTGATGGCAATGATGACAATGTAATGGTAGTGTAAAGGAATGTTCGCAAATTAACGTGCGTTGTGGTATTGGATGATTATTGAAGTTCGCTGTTCAAAGATTCAAGTTCTACGTGTTGTGGATAAACATATTGGTGATCGATTAGAAGTTAATCGTAAAGCTAATTACCACTGTAGATAAAGACAAGTTTATTACAGAATAATATAAGGTAGGATTGATTACTTATTATTACACTGGCCTCAAAAAGTTAAGGTACAACATGTTTTTCGAAGCTCACCATAAAAAAAATGGCAGTAACAATAAAATGCATAGTTTACATGAATGATAATAACGAACTTTAAAAACATTAATGCAAAAACGATTGCTACCACTTTTATTTTATAGAAAAGAACGTATATTTATGAGTGAGAGAAAAATATGCAAATATCAAGCTTTCGTACTTTTGTGTGTAAGTTGTGTTGATTTTCAACAGTTGTTGGCAGTTTCGGTGACAATAGTCAATAGAGTTTAGAAAATGTCTCAGAGACGTCGTTTACCCAATTCGTTAAGGTGGCGGGCAGTTGGATGGATGGAAATGGGATTGTCGCAGGCTGATGCTGCTAGACGTCTCAATGTGTCTCGTAGTGTTGTTCAGCGACTTTGGGATCAATGCCAATCCGAAGATTCTGTGTCCAGAAGACCTGTTCCAGGCCGACCACGAGCTACACCTGCAGAAGACCGTTTTCTACCTCTTTCGGCACGAAGGAGAAGAACCACTACTGTGCCGCAGCTCGTTGCAGACCACTTTCAAGCATCATCAAGAAGAATCTCCGCTACTACGGTGCGAAATCGTCTTCACAATGCAGGTCTGTATGCAAGAAGACCAGTTGTGTGCGTTCCCCTCAACGGACGACAGCGAAGGAACCGCTTATGCTGGGCAAGAGAACATGTTTCTTGGACGCAGCAACAATGGGCTTCTGTGCTGTTCATAGACAAGTCCAGATTTACAATGGAGAGTGATTCAGGGTGTCTACTGATCTGGAGGGAACAGCGCACTAGATACCATCAATCCAACACTGTTGAAAGACAGTTATAGAGGTGGTGGAATCTTGGTTTGGGCAGGGATCTCGCTCGGTGGCCACACTGACCTGCATGTGTTCCATGGAGGAACCGTAACTGGTCTTAGATATCGGGATGAGATCCTTGATCCATATGTCCGCCCATATGCTGCTGCTATTGGTAACGACTTCATTCTGATGGATGATAATGCACGACCTCACCGAGCTCGGAATGTTGAGGAGTATCTGGAGGATCACGGTTTGGAACGAATGAAATGACCAGCTCGATCTCCAGACCTGAATCCGATAGAACATCTTTGGGACTATCTTGGCAGAGAGGTTGCTGCTTTAAATCCTCCTCCAAGGTCGTTACATGAGCTGAAACAAGGCTTACTCTGTGTCTGGTCTTCTCTTCCTATTCCGGTGTCCGACAACTTAATAAACAGCATGGGAAATCGATGCCGCCAAAGCCTTCAAGTTAGGGGGGGACACATTCCTTATTAGAACCCATTTTTGTATTGTTTTTATGCCATTTTACCACATAACACTGTGATGTGCTGTTTTCTCCAAGAATGGACTTTTCCGCAGAGATTGCTTTTTTGTTATAAATCGTTTTTGCAATACACTTATACAAATTTCTATGACGCATTCAATAAAAAACTATTTAATGCACATATCCTCCAAATTTTTTGTTTCTACATTCATTCATTTGCAAATTAGACACAAAAACCCGGTTGTACCTTAACTTTTTGAGGCCAGTGTATTATATTTGGAGATTAGGCGGCTCAATTATTGAGATTGGTCTGTATTATATTGTGTGCTGCGTATTACGTCATCATAAGTTCTCTCATTCATTAATTTATATATTTGTTCAAAGTTTAAGTTGAATATCTTAATAAAGTCATATTAAGATGTTTGATTCTAGTTCTTACGATAACCCTACACCTCTAGCTCACGCTGATGCTTCGAGGGATGTATTTCCAAGGGGAGGTACATCACAGTTGTACCACATTTCAACGAATTAGCAATTATAGGAATATCGCCTAGTTTAATATTTTTACAGGACATCTTAATACACAAAATATATCACTTTGAAAATTTATAGACGGTGCAAGGTTGTAATCAAAATTTCCCTATCACACTCTAGAGTTAAAACTACTAAATACAGTAATTTTAAAGCCAAAATAAACAACAAAAAAATACGTTTCATTAAATTTTGCCTACCTGGGGTTGGGGAACAGTGCGTACAATTTTCCAGAACCAGTTGAGTCACTATATGAATCCAAGAAAAAGAAAGTCCAACAGCAACAAGTCGTTTTTACAATGTAGCGTCCACTGAAGAAAAATATTAACGCGTCTTAAAAATTTTCCCTCGTCTAGAGGAGATTTTCCTTAATATGCAAGAGAAAGGTCGAGCCCCCAAAATATGGGAAAATGACTACAGCCTAAGGATGATAATGCTTTATTTAACAAGATGAAGGATGAAATATCTAAATTATATTAAACAGCAAAGGAGAACGTCTTTCTCCTACGTCTAAAGCTTAGTGTCCCTAACGTCCGTCTGCGTATTTTCCCGTGTGTCCTTTAGTCGGACATTCCTGACGGGGTGTGACGTCAGTGTGGACTGCTCCACCCTAAGCAACAGAGGGAGGGGTTGTCACATTGCACATATCCAACCCTACATATATATATTCTAAACCGGAAAACCAAAGATCAATTTGTAAGGACGCCCCCCTCGGGTGCCCTTTTCCTAGTGTATCAGCGTGAGCTAGAGCTGTAGAGATAAATGAAGAACTAGAAGCTGCCATGATCTTAATATGACTTTATTAAGATCTTAAACCTCTAACAGATTAGATAATAATATGACACACAATATATATATATATATATAATACCGAAATAACGTAACCCGGACCACTATCAATAACTAACTCGCCTAAACTTAATTCCTATGCGATTACAGATCCGAATATTTAAATAGTCACTCCTACCTTTATCGTCCAACGAAGTATCAAACTATTTAATCCTATTGGAAGTTGTGGTTCACTGACATGCACCTTGACCTAAGGCCTCTCTGTCACTCACGTCATAAATGACGTTTTGTTCCTGACATTTGCATACATATCGTGTGCTTTTGTTGTACTGATCGCAATAACCCCTGTTATGCAATTTAATATATGCCCCCTTACACTATTTTGCACAGTAGTATAGCTGCCATATGTATGTAGCCTTGGGGGAAAAGGTTCAGTGCTATTAAATACTGTGCTGTGTTTGATTAGTTTTAATTCTAACAAATGGTGTTGTGAACACTGTAAAGTTGTTTCACTTATTTTATATTTATCCTCATTTTGTCTTCCACCAATAAAGGCTGTGACTCTAATTACTTCTATGTATAGTCTCTATTCAGCACTAAATTACTTTTTTTCAAGTCCTCCTGGCCTAAATTATTAGCGAAAATTAATTTTGATTTAATTTCATCATTTATCGTACATTTTATTACAAGGATTTCCCCCTATAAAAGGTGGTATCAAATACAAAATAATTTTCTCAAAATAGCATTGAAAAAAAAATCTCTTGACTAACGCACTACTAATGAAAATCAGAAGGAAATGTATAATTTATTACAAAAATTAAAAAGTTATTAAATTTAAAGTATTTTACTAATATATGAGCTATTAGTCATGCATCCTCCTATTCAAAATATCCCATAACGTTTTGAGACATCATTTACAAAATAGTTAACAGAATTACAGATGAATTAAATGAAATGATATTCGATGTAATTATGTAAACAATTATCTAATCGATTTGTAGTGTTTTATGAAAATATCAATAGTAAATATGAAATGTATTTACAAAAACGGAAGCGTTTACTACTTTCCTATTTCCTTTTTTTTTTTACAAAGATTAACACATAAAAATATATCTCATCACATTTAGCTGAATGTATGAAAACAAAATCCAATTAAAGAAAATTAATATGCATGGAAAGAGATTTCAATCCCAGTCTGCATTAAAAAAATTATTCAAACTCTCCTTCAAATGTATTTAAAAAATTTGGAAATATTTCATATATTAAGAGAGATATCCACAAAGTGGAAATCCAAAAAAGTTTTAGATGCAAACATGCAAGATAAATAATGAAAGCAATATTCATACATGAATAAAATAATTATTTAATAAGAAATCTGCAAATATGATTGAAATATCTAAAATTAGTATACATTTTTCTTTGTCAAAATTAACACAGGTATGTCATAAAAAATATTAGTCATTCTATAAGAATACAAACACAAACAGTTCAAAAAATAAAAATTACACACTTATAAAGGGGAAAAAATGACCAAATAATGCTACATTTTGATTTTAGGTCCATGTCACGTTTCAATTTTGTCAAATTAAATGACTCAACATTATAAAAATGTTTATTCCTTCACATACATTCTACTTTTATTTCAAATGATAGTGCTGTGCAAAAATTCTTAAAGTTTTACACAAACTTGAGGCTTTAACTTTCTATGGATGAAAATCATTAATTGATATTTGATCTATAAACTGTTATAATTATCACAGGTCTAAAGTACTTACTTATTATGAATGCACAAATGTAATTTTAAAGAACCACTTTGAGAGAAAGCCTTACAGCAAATTTCACAAACATGAGGCTTTTCTTTTGTATGTATAAGAAAATGTCTCTTTAAATGAGATCCTACAGAGAAAGCTTTTTTGCATATTTCACAAATATGAGGTTTTTCTTTGGTATGAACATGTAAATGTCTTTTTAACTCAGTACTTTCAAAGAAAGCTTTATCACATGTTTCACAAACATAAGACTTTTCCTTCATATGAACACGCAAGTAATGTTTTTTTAAATCACCTTTTTGAGAGAAATCCTTCTTACAAATTTCACAAACGTGAGGCTTTTCCTTGGTATGAACACGTAAATGTGTTTTTAAATCACTTTTTCGATTGAAAGCCTTATTGCACATTTCACAAATATGAGGCTTTTCATTGGAATGCGTACATAAATGTAAATTTAAATTACATCTTTGAAAGAAAGCCTTGTTGCATATTTCACAAACATGTGGCTTTTCATTAGTATGGACACGTAAATGTTTCTTCAAATTAAATTTTTGATAGAAAGCCTTGTTGCATATTTCACAAACATGGGGCTTTTCCTTGGTATGAACATAAAAATGTTTTTTTAAAGTACTACTTTGATTGAAAGCCTTGTTGCATATGTTACAAACATGAGGCTTTTCATTGGTATGCGAACGTATATGTACAATTAAATTACATTTTTGAGAGAAAGCCTTGTTGCATATTTCACAAACATGGGGCTTTTTGCCACTCAATTTATGCTTTAAGATGTCATTTAGTGGGATGGCCATCTTGCTAAATCATACAATTGTAAATCTCATCTCAGGTATAGTAACTTAAATCCTCATTGAATTTCAAGCAATGAGAAAAAAAAATGGATGCAGTTTGTTTGTGAAAATGGGTTTATAATTATATTATTTTGTACATGAAGTAATTGTTTTCCTTTTAATGGAATAATGAAACAGGAAATTTTTGCTGCATTCGAGAAGCAATGCATAAAATGAAATCCATCTGACTATCACAATCAGCTTCTAAAAATTGAAAACTGCCCTCCAAAATTCATTATATTGAACTGATTTTCTGGGAAATAATTTTTACAAAAAAGTTGAGGAGAGTTGAACTTTTATGGAAATCATGGTCATTCAAATGAAAAGAAATCCATTGACACACACACACAATTTTTATGCAGAATGTTTCAATATTTTTCTATAATAGCCAATGATGTATTGTGTTATCTGAGGCAGAAAACGGTAATTAGAAATCAGAAAATTTGAATTTTTAAAAATATCCATCTAATTTTCACTCAAGGACATAATTAAAGAGCTTCCTTGTAAAACGTAGAAAACTAGACTAAAATTATCCATATTTATGTAGTTAACTTTCTTTTTCTTTAAAAAGTGTTATTCTTTTTTCCACAGATATCTTGGATATTTTCTCCGCCTGTTTTCTTACTTGTGTTGGTTTTATCCTGGAATTCTGCAGTTAGCTAAAATTCTCCTATTCCTGTAAAAATAAAAGGAGCCAAGATTATCAATATTGAAATTGAGAAAAAACACCTAGAATATATAGTTAAATGAAATAATATCACAGGCTCCAATTTTCATAGATTTCACAAAATATCTTGATTGACATTCTTTGTGTGTGTGCCCTACTGTATTATACTATTCAAACATTCATTAGCATTTTGAGTTCTCCAAATAATTTTTTTAAACAAAAACTTCACTGTAATACACAAATAAATTTTAATAAGACTCTTCCTTGGTATGAACACGTAAATGTTTTTTTAAATCATTATTTTGAAAGAAAGCATCGTTACATATTTCACAAACATAAGGCTTTAAATTGGTATGCATATGTAAATGTACCTTTAAACTACATTTCTGAGAGAAAGACTTTTTGCATATTTCACAAACATGAGGATTTTCCTTGGTATGAACAAGTAAATGAGTATTTAAACTACCTCTTTGAGAGAAAGCCTTGTTACATATTTCACAAACATGAGGCTTTTCCTTGGTATGAACAAGTAAATGAGTATTTAAACTACCTCTTTGAGAGAAAGCCTTGTTGCATATTTCACAAACATGAGGTTTTTCCTTGGTATGAATCAGTAAATGTACCTTTAAATTATGTCGTTGAGAGAAAGGCTTACTGCATATTTCACAAACATGAGGTTTTTCCTTGGTATGAACAAGTAAATGAGAATTTAAACTACCTCTTTGAGAGAAAGCCTTGTTACATATTTCACAAACATGAGGCATTTCTTTGGTATGCATTTTTAAATGTGCATTTAAATTAGCTCTTTGAGAGAAAGGCTTATTGCATATTTCACAAACATGAGGATTTTCCTTGGTATGAACAAGTAAATGAGTATTTAAACTACCTCTTTGAGAGAAAGCCTTGTTACATATTTCACAAACATGAGGCTTTTCCTTGGTATGAACAAGTAAATGAGTATTTAAACTACCTCTTTGAGAGAAAGCCTTGTTACATATTTCACAAACATGAGGCTTTTCCTTGGTATGAACAAGTAAATGAGTATTTAAACTACCTCTTTGAGAGAAAGCCTTGTTGCATATTTCACAAACATGAGGTTTTTCCTTGGTATGAATCAGTAAATGTACCTTTAAATTATGTCGTTGAGAGAAAGGCTTACTGCATATTTCACAAACATGAGGTTTTTCCTTGGTATGAACAAGTAAATGAGAATTTAAACTACCTCTTTGAGAGAAAGCCTTGTTACATATTTCACAAACATGAGGTTTTTCCTTGGTATGCATACATGAATGAACAAGTAAATAGTATTTAAACTACCTCTTTGAGAGAAAGCCTTTTGCAATTTATGTCTATAATAAGAAAAGGCTTTGTTGCATATTTCACAAACATGAGGCTTTTCCTTGGTATGCATTTTTAAATGAGTATTTAAACTACCTCTTTGAGAGAAAGCCTTGTTGCATATTTTACAAACATGAGGCTTTTCCTTGGTATGCATTTTTAAATGAGTATTTAAACTACCTCTTTGAGAGAAAGCCTTGTTGCATATTTTACAAACATGAGGCTTTTCCTTGGTGTGCATTTTTAAATGTGCATTTAAATTAGCTCTTTGAGAGAAAGGCTTATTGCATATTTTACAAACATGAGGCTTTTCCTTGGTATGCATTTTTAAATGTGTATTTAAATTAGCTCTTTGAGAGAAAGGCTTATTGCATATTTCACAAACATGAGGTTTCTCCTTGGTATGAACAAGTAAATGAGTATTTAAACTACCTCTTCGAGAGAAAGCCTTGTTACATATTTCACAAACATGAGGCTTTTCCTTGGTATGAATCAGTATATGTACATTTAAACTACATTGTTGAGAGAAAGCCTTGTTGCATATTTCACAAACATGAGGTTTTTCCTTGGTATGAATCAGTAAATGTACATTTAAACTACGTCGTTGAGAGAAAGGCTTACTGCATATTTCACAAACATGAGGTTTTTCCTTGGTATGAACAAGTAAATGAGTATTTAAACTACCTCTCTGAGAGAAAGCCTTGTTACATATTTCACAAACATGAGGCTTTTCCTTGGTATGAATCAGTAAATGTGCATTTAAATTAGCTCTTTGAGAGAAAGGCTTATTGCGTATTTCACAAACATGAGGTTTCTCCTTGGTATGAACAAGTAAATGTATTTTTAAATCAGATATTGTAGAGAAAGACTTGTTGCATATTTCACAAATATGAGACTTTTCTTTTGTATGCATACGTAAATGTGCAATTAAATTAGATTTTGAGAGAATGCCTTTTTGCATGTTTCACAAGTATGAGGTTTTTCCTCAGTATGAACACGAAGATGTCTTTTTAAATTACTCCTTTCATTGAAAGCCTTATTACATACTTCACAAACAGAAGGTGTTTCCTTGGGATGCACACATAAATGTACATTTAAAGAGCCCCTTCGAGAAAAAGCCTTGTTGCACACTTTATAAACAGGAGGCTTTTTGTTAGACTGAATATCCAAGCGATGTTCTAAGATATTGTGTGGGATGGCCATGTTGCTAACTTATAAAATTGGAAATCTTATATCAGGTTACATAACTTAAATCTTCATTTAATTTAAATCAATGAGAAAAAGACTGGTTGCACTTTGTTTCTAAAAATAGGTTCATAATTATATTATTTTGTACATGATTAAATTGTTTTCTTTTTAATGGAATACTGCAATGGGAATGTTTTGCTATATTTTAAGAACAATGTATAAAATAAAATCCAGCTGAATATCCCAATTTTAAATGAAAGGAAGAATCGTCAAAATACTATTTACAGATTTTCTGAAATGATTTTAAAATATATTTAATGAATGATGATAAAATCATATATATGTACATAAAACTTTTAAATTAAAAAAAATATATATTAGGTTCTCTTCTGCAACGTAAACAACACCTAAATGTAAATCAATGCAAATTTAATAATCTCTCTGAGAATAATGTTGAAAAGAGACACACAACAATTTATCCTACACATTATCCTTAAGCTTCAAGTAAATAACAAAACTTTTAGTTACGAACCCCAGTTTTAAATAAAAGTTATTAGTAAACAGTGGGAGGTCTTCAAATTGTGCAGATTTCTTTTTTCTTCAAATGGATATCTTAAAAACTAATAGGCATCTAAAATTTGAAAAACTCTGTCCAAAATTCATTAGATTAAATTGCTTTTCTAGGAAATAATTTATACAAAACAGTTAGGGAGAATCGAAATTTTATGGAAATCATGGTCATTGAAACGAAAAAAATATATTGACAATTTTTATGCAGAATGTTTTGAATATTTTTCTATAATAGCTAATGATATATTGTGTTATCTGAGGCAGAAAATGGTAATTTGAAATCAGAAAATTTGAATTCCTAAAAATGTCTTTCTAATTTCCACTCTAGGACATAATTAAAGAGCTTCCTTGTAAAACATAGAAACTTAAGCACTTCATAATTATGTAATTAACCTTCTTTTTCTTTAAAAAGTTTTATTCTTTTTCCCACAGACATCACAGATATTTTCTCCACCTCTGATCTTTTTCCTTGTGTGAGTTTTATTCTGGAATTCTGCAGTGGGCTGAAATTTTCCTATTTTAAAAATAAAAATAGCCATGATTATCAATATTGAATATTAAGAAAAAATATGTAGAACAGTTAAAATATATAGTTAAATGAAATAACGCCATAGGTTCCGATATTCCTAGATTTCACAAAATATCTTTTTTGACATTCTTTGACTTTCTGTTCTATAGTATTCAAAAAATGAATAGCATTTTGAGTTCTGCAAATTATTTTTTTTATTAAAAACTTCACTAGAACACACAAATAATTTTGTTTTTAGGTTTACTTTTTTGCCATGTACTAGGGTTTGCAATCCCGTGTTATATTTTCAAACCAGGGATTTCGGGATTACATTATCCAAATGCTTGGATTGGATTATTTATTAAAAATACTTACATATTAGCATAGTTGAAATTGCATAACAAACACTGAAAATATAATTAAAAATTGGTTTAATATTGATTTAATCGAAATAAATAAAAAAAACTTAATTCATCATTAAGGCTGTTTTCAGTTAATGTTAAATAGGACCTGAATTTGAAACATTTTTTCAGATATAAAAGAAATGAAAAATATGATATTCTGGATTCAATATCCTTTACAGAGCAACATTTTTTTATCATACTTCCTATTTTTAACTGAGTTGATTCACTTTTTCTGGTATAAAATGTGTTTTGCATTTTTTATCCTGTACCAGGGAAGCGAACCAGTGGCACGTGTGTCATTTTGCATTTTTTTTTTAAAATCCTATACCAGGGATGGCAAACTAGTGGTATGCGTGCCATTTTGCATTTTTTTAATCCGATACCAGGGATGGTGAACCAGTGGCATGCAACACAATATTTTTGGCACGTCAGTGATCAAAATGGTTCGCATTTTATTTTAAAAAATTTCAAAGTTCACTGTAAAGTGTTTCGAACAAACACGAGTGATCGGGGAACACTCTCGTTTGTTATTGTCTTGCCTTAGCTCGTTGTAGACTATAATTGCTTTGGATGTAAAGTTTGTCTAAGCATAGCACAGTTAATTTCATTGATACAACTATATTTCAAAGTTTACCTGTGTTATATTTAAGATTTTTATAACTGTTATGTAGCATGGCTAGTTAGCAAAAGAACAAAAAGTACAAGATAGTAAGTGTAACACAAAGAATTTCAAATTGGGCGGCCCCAGAAACATGGTATTATTCGTGAAGACGGCAAAGCAATGTGTATTTTATGTTCCGGAATAATGGTATGCAGAACATCGTATGTAAAACGGTATTTTGATACAAATTTTCTTGTCAAAAAAAAATTGAACCACAGCAAAAATAATTAATTCCTAAGAAACCGTTTGGCATATGACTCAAATTCAGCATGTATTCTACAAAAAGTAACACCTTACAATTTCTAATATAAGTTTTTTGTCATCCTATCTGCAACAACAGAAGTCACATTAATGTTACTTTAATTTGAATTACACGAATAACTAAAACATTTATAATTATACAGCGCAAAAAGTATTTTTTGTAGTAAATAGAGTTCTGTGTTATTCATATTTAGTTTTATTATTTTCCCCATAATTACAAGTCAAAATAGTTTGACGGCACATCTATACATCATCAGACATTTCTTTGGAAAAAATGGTCCGTTGATCCATAAAGGTTCGCCACCCGCCCTATACCGTAATTTAAATGGGCTTTGCCTTCACATATTAAAACAAAAAAGAAAGTATTCATGGAATATTTTGAAATATTTAAAAACACTACATTGTTAACAGAGGTACAAGCTATAATATTGCAAATTTAGATGGCAATTGGGTCCTTTTTCTGTCTGAAAATGTGCTTCGTGTTTAGTTAGAGCTCTTGTACTTTTACCAAAGACAGCCTTAAAACAAATAAAAATAGTACGTAATGAAATTTAAAAAAAAACATTTCATTTCTTGTATTTCAATAAATAAGGTTTTACGAAACACACTTTGTCCAGTGCTTCATCGTCTAAACTGCTCTTATTTTTGTTACAAATTGTCCTGCTGAAGAAAATGCTCATTTGGATTCTATACTAGTAGGTATTATCATCAGTAGGTTTTAAATAGGAATATGTTCTTCTCAGGTAGTCATCCCGTCTCCCTCCATTTTCAAAAAAGAAACAATTCTTTTTGAATTTTTGATGACATTTTCTCAAATCTAATACACTGCTTTGGTGCATATACCTCTTTGACAACTTTATGTAGATCTGCTACACTTAAAGGTTTTTGTGTATAAATTGATTTAGTTATTGAATCATAACGTGAATTAATTTCAAGTGTTACCTTATTTGAAATAGAAGGTCCAGTTGCATGAGCTGATAATAATGCAATGGGATTTGAAGTGTCTCAAGTCTTTCAAGCAGGTTTACTATAAATTAATGGCATTCAAATGAAGGAGCTGTGACAAAATCTATACTTGAGATGTTCCTTATATTATTGTGTAAGTATTGCAGTGAGCCACTTAGATCTGTGCGACATTCTCCCATAAGAGAAATGAGAGTTGCATATATATTTACTTATAACACTTATAATTGCACAAAAATCTATGTGCATATTTCATAAACAAAATTTAAATTTTCTAAGAACTAAGTTCTTAGAAAATTTTGACGAGAGAAAAATTTAAAAATATAATTCAGACAAAAATTTAATCCTGAGATTTGTTATTTTAACCCCAAGATTTTGGCATTCGAAAAAACACAAGGATCCCAGGACTGCAAACCCTAACATGAACCTTTCACACACAAAAATAAATTAAAAATTAGATTGACCACATATGATTTTGAGAAAAATTGTTACCTGATTAATTTTTCATGATATAAAAAATTTCCAATTCCATGTAAAATGAATGTTTAAACGAGAATTTTTGACAAAAAAGTTGTAATTGAAAACTGCACAAAGTTGAGCACTGGGGTCTAACTAATTCTAAAATAATTTATTATCATTGTAATAAGTGCAATAACTGAAGACCAAATCAGTGAATTTAACAAACTAATTATATTGTCTAAAAAGCATTTTACAGAATTAGCTCAAATTTTAAAATTTTGTGAGAAATAAATGAAATTTTAGCCTTTTTTACATGTAATGATGTGATTTCTTATGAGATGGTGACACCACACTAGAGTAGGGGTTTGTAGACTTTTGACCAAATTAACAGAGAAACAAAAATACTAAATTATCAAAAAATCACTTTAATGCTTAAGAGTCACATCTGAGAGGGGTAGGAGGGATCTTCCTTTCTTTCGATAGTAGTCACGCTTAAGAATGCGAAACTCATATTAATATATACTCTAATTTTAAAATTTATATTATTTTTTTACATTAAATAAAGTTTTATAAACAGTAATACTTTTCATTTCTTCAAAAACAAAAACCTACTGAAGTTATTTATATTCCTATGACTCAATTTAAGAATAGCCATGTCAAAATAACATAGCTTCCACTTCTGCTGATGATACTAAAAGTATGATAGAAGTAGAAAAAGAAACTGTTACAGTTTTATGTAAAATATTGACTATGAGATTCTCCTGTTCCACTCTGCAAACTCAACCTGTCTGTTTTATTTTATTCTGAGTTAAATGAATGTATTTTGGATAATGTCCTTATCTTTTAGCCTACAACCTAGTCAGGATGTCACTAGATGAAGGATGCCCATGAGCCTTATAATCCTGTAGTGTTTTTTTTTTTGTAATAAAAAATATGGATTGTAGAGTGCAATCCCAAACATTTTAAAAAATAGTTCTATTTTATATCCTTTCATACATTTTTGTATATCCGGAAAACACGCCAACTGTTGATTAATTTTATTGATGCCTCCCATTCCATTATTGTATTCAACCACACAACCTGGTTTTAAAACATTTCCCTCTTCTCCATCTTTTCTCTAACTCTTTTTACCTGCATCGATGATGTCAGCATAACAATCTTTGCAGTATGTATGCATCTCTTTTGTCGAACCACCTCAAAATTAGAAAGCCTAAACTGGACAGAATTTGAATTTCTTCAAAATTAATTATCATATTCAACAGTAACTTCAGTCGTAAGACAAGTGTAGCTCGTCATTGTGCGGTATGGAATGAAAAACCAATGATGAGGTAGACTCATCATTTTACCAGAAGGGGTTAGTTTTAAAAAACATCACCTAAAATACCTTTGTTGCAATCACTAGACTAGTTAAAGTAGAAGAGTACCAGCAAAATTATAAGTGAAAAAGCTAATAATGAGCTAATCATTATAGCTCTTTATGACTAATGATGTACTGTCTTATCTGAGAGAGAAAATGGTCGTGTAAGAGATCTGAAAATCTGAATTCCTAAAAAAGACAGACTTAATTCCCACTCAAGGTCATTCTAAAAAACTTTCATGAAAAACATAGAAATCTACTAAAACACTCCACACATCTAGATTACCTTTTTTCTGAAAAAGTTTTTTTTCTTACAGAATTTTTGGAATTTCTCTAAGCTTCTGATTTTCTTCCAAGCATTGGTTACCTCAGGAACTCTGCAGTTGTCTAAGTTCTCCTATTGTTCTGAAATACAAAGATGAGTATTAATAAAAAAAATTATGAGAAACTTAGAACAGTTAGAATACATAGTTAAACAATAAACACACAAGCTCTCTGTGTGTGATTTTCATAGATTTTAGAAAAATAATTCCTAGACTATACCATTCAAAATTATTTTGAGTTTTCTAATGCAAATACTTACTCAAAATTTCAAGAGAACTATATTTTATACACACTGGTTTCATAGTATTTCATGCTGCAGTTGACATACTCAAATAATATAAAATGCATTTGCCCTATCCAAAAAGACAGTCAACTCATATTTCCCCTCAACTATACTCACCTTAACTTGACAGCATTAGAAATCGTATCAATATGCTTGAAAAGTTTTCTATATGTTCCATTGTTTTGTAATTTTAAAAGAAAGCAAATGCAAACAAATTGGTAGAAAATATCATACATTATAAAAATTGAAATTTTAATGATATACTTTAAGTTACTTTTTAAAAGCATTTTTTTTTCAAAGCAAATGAATACAGTCGTTTACTGCAACATGATGAAATTCCAGGTTGGTTGGAAACTGATTTTCCAGGTAGCTTTTTACGTGTGTGGGGGGAGCTTTTTTTATACACTACCACAGCAATAATGTGCCAATAACTTTGCATTTTTGCTATTGTTCATATCTACAATTCTGATTTGACTAATTTCTTCATTTTTCATTGACATTCTAAACATAGCTAAGAAGGAAGCTGACCATGCTGTATACACCAGTAAAGCAAGGAAAATCAATTGGAATTTCAACCAAGAGAAATTTATTGAATGTTTATTCCCGCCTTTGAGAAGAAACCCTCATGAGTCTATCAACCGATTCACTGAAAAAAGTCTCTCAACTCATTAATGCTTCTAAAAGAACAGTTTTTCATTGAAAAAATAATAATAAAAGCAGACAGTAGTTAGGGTTTCCACATGAAAAAAGAAAAGTGCTTCTTGAAAATGAACAATGATAATACGAAAATGAAATTACCTGAATAATGTTACGATATATATGCGGAAAAATTTGATAAAATTAGCAAATAAAAGTACAATTGATCTTTGAAAATAATAATTAAAGGAACTTTTTTGGAACAAACATGAGATATAATTTCAAAATTAAGAAAAATTATTACATTAAAGTATAATAGTAAGTTAATTATTTTTTCCATAGAAGTTATGCTTATTTAACTGAATACGTCAGTGAATTAATTCAATTTTGCCTGAGATGTCAAGAAAGATTTTTAAAATAGGTAATTTTTTAAGTTTTTATAGTAATTAATTTTTTTTAAATATAAGGAAGAGGAAGAGAATATAAGGATTTTTTTTAAAATCTATAAGTTTTCTGAAGGATAATAAATTTTGATATTATACATTTTTTTAATGAATCCAAATATTCTACATTTTATATTACTAATTACACACATCTTAAGATAGTTAAATATAAGCAATATTTATTTGTATTGTATATAACTTACATTATAATAAACAATTTTAAATAATATTACAGAAGAAAAGTGACAAAGATTTTTTTTAAGCATAGTAGAAATTTTTGTTTAATTAACAGAGGTAATAAATGAATCAATAGAATTAAAGGTATGTACTTAAAACTAGACTGAACATTTTTCTTTCTTCACCAAATTTGGTGAATTTTGATGACTATAATATCACCCTTTTCTTTTAGTGTAATCCAAGTTTATATGGAAACGGCAATGATTTGGTCACTGTAGCATTACCTGTACTGCCAATTTAAGAGTGAAACAAAGTATAAAATGACTTTACTTGATTCTGAGAAAGGCTGGTACGGTTCAAGTGTAGTATAGGGGGCACTTTCGATTTGGCGATTTTTTTATTTCTATCTAAATGTCATGGTGAGATATCGAATTCATTCTAAAATAAATAATACCGAAAAAGTACCTTGGTGACCACTTTTAGTCACCAAAATAAAGGACTGCGCCAAGTGCCCCCTATACTACACTTGAACCGGCTGGTACTTTTGTGAATTTTCAGGATGTAACAATAGAAAATTTGCAATTCCATAGAAATGAATGTTTAAATGAGGATTCTGAAGAAAAAAAATTTGTAATTTAAAACAGTCTAACTTTAGTGTAAAAAGTAAAAACTTTAAAAGAAGCCTAACCTCAAATACCACTTTTATTTTAAAATTCTAAAATGATTAGCTTATTACTACACACAATAAGTACAGTAATTTTTCAAGATTTAACACTTTTCAGAATTAACAAAATTTTTAAATTTCATTAAAAGAAACAGATGGAATTTAACTGTATTTCTGGTAATGATGTGATTTCCCCTGAGATAAGGCAAATGGTTCAAGCTTGGTAATTTAAATCACAAATATTCTTGAAAATAAAAATTAATTACCGTATTTTCCTGTATATAATTCGCAGCGGCGTATTATCCGCAGAGCCCTTTTTTCGAGTAAAAAAACATCGTATAATCCGCAGCGGCGTATAATCCGCGGCAGTTTTGGCGGCGAATAATCTTGCTCCTTGAACGTCGACGGTCCTGGTAGGTGGAATATCAAATGATAATGGAACTTCGTCCATATTAAAAATCAAATCCTCTGTAAAATTATTTTCAACAATAATTTGCTTGCAAAATGTCAAAAAGTCGTCAGATTGTTTTTCCCAGTCATCAGGTAATTTCTGTCCGACCGTTGAACGACTAAATTGTTTCTCTTCATAAACCGGTAACACCACGTGGGCCCACCAGAAAAGTTAACAATATTCATTTCGCGTGCAATAACTCGGGCTTCCATTCTGATGCTAACTGTCGAGACAGCTTTCCCATCGTCACTTTCTTTTAAAATCCGTTTATTTATTTCTGCCTCTAATTCTGGCCAGTGAGGTTTTCCACGACGATCGGCCCTTTTACGTCTATCGAAATTTTCGAAGTTAGTCTTGTTCCTTCTCTACAAACAAATATTCGATTCGTCAACGTTGAAAAATCTTGCACAATTCGTTAGCCTTCTCTAAATTTAATTTGACTGCTAGCGACTTGTAATCATGATTAAAACTTTCCTTGCAACACCTCGTTGTAAATGACGCCAACTTGTAACTGCTATTTCCTTCCGAGGAACCGAATTCGTTCTTGAAAGTAATTGGACAAACACTAATTATGGCCGTAATACGTCAGCCGAGTCGTGAAAGCGCCATCTATTATTTATTTTATAAGACATAAACAGCATTTCTTTCAAAACGTTGTTAACTTTTCTGATGGAGAATGTTTTTTCTCAGATAATCCGCGGCGGCGCATAATCCGCACAACGAAATTTGAAACTTTTTTAACATATAATCCGTGGATTATATACAGGAAAATACGGTAATTGTATGTTATTTAGAAGCACCATAAGTGCTTTTGTGATGGACTCCATAATTTCTAATAACATTCAAGTAAAAAACATATCAATGCTGACACCCTACTTACACAGGAAAAGTGCATCATCATGTGGATCTTTATTGGTATCAAGAATCGCTCTCACAACCATAAAGTAAGACTGCTGATTGCATTTAACTATGGCTACTTGGTTGAGTGAGTTGGTGGATGTAAATTTACAATGAACTATAAAGCAACATGAGGGATATTAGTATAGCAGGCTTTGTAATTTTGAACTGAGATCAAGTGATAAGGACGTCACCCGACCTGACAACTCCCTCTCCAAAGTTTCCCACAATGACATCAGGTAAGACTTTGAGACTTGACAAACTTAAAATGCTCTAGTCCTTCTATACAGTGGGTCTTCAGTAAGAATAGGGCTGGAAGTCATGAAACAATTTCACAATCATTCAGCTATTGTGGTACTAAGTAAACCTTAAAATTTGCTTCAAAACCACAGGTTTAATGAACGCATTTATAAAACTGCGAATAATAAAATAAATAAAGTACAACAGTAGCAATAAAAAATGCATATTAATGGAAAAAACAAATGTATTGATATCCATTTTTTTCCTTTTAAAAACAAAAAAATAAAATATTTATATTTTTTGGCCATCATTGAACATGAAAGAGATAGAAAATATTTTCAATCATTTTTCTTAAATTGCTCGGGTTGGTTTGAATGTATGGTATAAACACAGATAAATGAATTAGAAATATTGGTGCTTGCATACTATTGCAACCATACTGATGACATTGAAAAAAACTGCACAAATTCTAAAAACAAGATACGTTCACGGGAATATGAAACATATAGTCGATAATAAATAAAAGATAACGAATAACTAGTTTTTATTCTTGTATATATTTTTATATTAATTTTTATTACATTATTATTACTATTTTATTATTATATATTACAATATATAATTGTATTATTATTAATTTTATTATTTAAGAATTTGGAAAAAGCCGAGATTCCTATTTTAGTAATCGAGTTTTCTACTTTAGCCAATGGATTGGGCTTAGAATGGCAGTTAGAGGAGAAACATGAAATGAAATGTCTCCACGGATTACATGTCACCTGATTGCACTCGATATTGGCATGGGGCCCAGCACCAGGTGTGTTGGTTCAGGCAACCATTGGGTACACAACAACCACATCTCTAATTTGAATTAACAGTAATTTAAATGCAGAGAGATCAGTATATTTTTTATCCCTAACGTCCAGTGGCCGTGCCCTGTCTTCAAGGCCTCCAAATGTCATCTTCCAACAAGATAATGAAAGATCATATGTTGCACATTATGTTCTGATCCTTGATGTAGAATTGTTGTTAATAGTTGCCCGGGCCTACATGGTCTTCAGATCTATCACCTATTTAAAATATCTGGTAATTGGAGACTTTCATACTATTCCTTTACAGCTAATGTGTGGCATAGACTGGAAGAAATTCAACTCTATGCCTAATCGGGTTAGGGCCAGTGGTGGAGGATGTTTCTAATAATAATACACTCCTGTGAACATCCTAACTGCTTGCAAATTTAATCATTTTGTTTTCATACCATATTATTTTTGAATAATAAATAGTTTGTTTTTGCTTTTTTTCATGGTATTGCAATTTTAATGGCCAGCAGAGTAGATGCGAGATTAATGGCTCTTTTGAACATAGCAAGATTAACAACTATGATTTAAGTTTTCGCTGTTTTGTAATTTGTTTTTTCTATTGCATCTCATACCATTTGATCACATATTTCACTATTTTAGAGCATCATATTAAATTCTTATGTTTACTTTTCACACAAGGTTCATTGATGCAGTTTTTGCAACTAGACTTTTAGTGATATTTGAATGATTGCCTCACAATTAAGAAAGTGAGTCAAATTTGCAACAAATATTTAGGATCAACAAATATCTTAATCCTAAATATTTGTTGCAAATTTGACTCACTTTCTTAATGTTTGTTTTTGAAACAAATTGCAATATTTTTTTCTAATGGTTCTAACTATTTAAATGCAGAATTGTTTTATTTTGTAGTTTTTATTCAACAGAAAATAAAATTAAATGGTTTTTCTGCATACATGCAATTTGTAGTCTTTCTTAAATTCAATACTTTCCTTCATTTTGCTTATCAAATTGATTAATTTTAACATTATTTTTTTAATTGTATTAAGGCAGATCCTTTATCCTCTAGTGATGAATTATTTTCAAAAACTGTATCTTTTGTTTACTAACATGTTCATTTATTCCCAAATGATTATCAATACCTTGATGGTCTTTTTTTCCTCAAATGATCTCAGAAACTTTTCTTAGAATGTATATTTCAAAAATGAATTGTGGAAGGAAAACCATTCTATACAGAATGTCCTTATGGGCTGAATAACATACTTTTGGAAAGAAATGTTTTACAATGCATTCAACAAAAAAAAAAGATAAGGCACATTTTCATAATAGTGATAATCTTCATATATATAAATCTTCTGTGCATGTGTGTGACTAAACTCCTCCTAAACGGCTGGACTGATTTTGATGAAATTTTTTGTGTGGTTTCAAGTATGGTTTAGATTCACAATTTGGTCCGATATTGCAATTAGTTAAAAAGATATTAATTAAAAATATGCAACTCAATATTCACCTGCATTGTTGTATAACAACATTACTGTTATATAAATGACGCAGGTTGGCGTCGAAAATCGATTTTCAGCCAAACTGGGTCTTCATTGTAATAAAAATGCAGAGGAATCATGCTTTTTAGCGTTTTCAATTAATATCTTTTAGATCTAATATCTAAAAAGATGTTAATTAAAAACCTTAAAATACATAATTGTTTTACTCCTGTGTGCTGTTTATTCTGCTAATGCGCGGCAAGGGAAAAAAAGAAATAAGAGGGGAGAATTTTCCGATATTTTCACTGTTTTTAAAATTGCAATCTAATTTTTCTATCAAAATCAGACCAAAAATAATCACAGAATCGGAAAGATTATTCATTTCGCCACGATACAGCATACATCTTTATATATATAATTCTTCTGTGCATGTATATGTGACTGAACTCCTCCTAAATGGCTGGACCAATTTGGATGATATTTTTTGTGAGGGTTAAAGTGGATTCAAGAATGATTCAGATTCACAATTCCATCTGATATCGCAATTAGTTAAAAATGCGCCTAAATTATGTAAGGGTGCACAATTGTTCAAAAAAATCATGGGCAATATTCTTGAGGGCACTATTTTGAGCGGCCAACTTCAAGGTGAAGTTGTACTTCTATCACAGATCCCAATGATTCTTTCAGACTTACTTACCCATTCAAATGTTTGCAATTTCCAATTCGCTTGGCATTTATCATGACCATTAATAAGTCACAAGGTCAAACAATGACAATTTGTGGCTTAGATTTAGAAAACGCTTGCTTTTTACACGGCCAATTATATGTTGCATGTCCGAGGTTTGGCAAACTATCGCATTTGTTTGTTTATACCCCTCATGGATTAACGCAAAACATTGTACATTCAATGTCATTACGATAAATTTATTTTTTGTGCATTAAAATAATACACCTGTTACAAAAATAGCTTGAGTTTTATCTTTTTTACCCTTTAATCAAAACAAGCTCAAGTTTCTATGCAGAATAGCTTCGACATTCAACTTAATTCATAGTAAATACATACTCGCACGCAATCGAGGTGTCGAATTGTGGAAACTGTACATTTGATGATGTCAGGTATTGTAATAACTTTCTTTATAAAAAATTTTATCAAGGCAGTCCAGATTGTTACAACTTATTCAAAAAAGTTTGTAAGTTTCAGACTTAAGAAATGTGTATACAGGACAACATCAGTTGGGACCACTAGTTTAAAAATAAAAAAAGAACAGAAAGAGACAAAAGAAATAAAGGAGTATGTAGAGAAACAAATAAATGTATAAGTTTCTAAAATTTCTGAATTATGTCCCAATTTTAAAGAAACTTCTAATGTTAAATAAATCAAATATTTTTTTATGTTCATCATGAAAAGATATTCTAAGAAATAATACTTTTAAAGAATATCAAACTTTGCATATGCTTAATGATGTGATGAATTCAATGTAAGAGAAAATGAAAATATTAAACTGAATACTGTACTATCTTTTCATGAATAAATCTTAATCAATCCCCATTTTTACAGAGCTTAAAAGAAAATTTTAAAAAAATATAAATAAAATAATGGCACATCACATGGAAAAGTTTTTTTTAGTGTATATCACATAATATCTTTCATAAATATACAGTTAAAAGATTCTTAGAATAAAAAAGGGGGGAAACGTAATCCAAACATAAAAAAGCCAACTGCCTTGAAAATAGAAATCTGAAAATGTTAAGAAGATTACAAGCAATTGTGACAAGAAAAGGGTGCAACTTTCTTATTTTTAATGTGCTTTATAATTTCAATTTTGAGGATATCTTTTTTTTTATACCTTAAGGGGCGTGATTTAACTGCACAAAAAAAAAAAAAAAAAAAAAAAAAAAATGTAAAATTCCTCCATTTCAATCAAGAAATTGCTTTATTTTTGTCATTTATAATAAAGAATGTTTGTTGGTGTATATGTACCCTACATTAAATATTGATTTCATTACAAAGGAAAAGTATTCTAAGTCAAATTTATGTATTGGATAATCCAACAAAGTTGGAAAGCATAATTATTTCTATAATTACCTTAATATCAAATTCTTCTTATTAATAAAAATATTTGGTAAGATAAATAATAACCGAGAAAAATAGCATAAACCATAATGAAAGAAAAAAATGGCTAAAAAGTAGAATATGGGGCCCTAGGATTTGGCGATGTTTATCTGGATGATGAATTCGGCACTTCATTACTTAGGGGCGTCGCGCCATTATTTCCGGAACACCTATCGCTACATAAAGGTAATTTGGCGACTGATTCCGGTCGAAAAAAATTTGCTTCGCCAAGGGGCCTATTTTATACTAGAACCGAAAAATATAAAAATATAATTACCAAGATTAACT